>WOGN01003617.1:1715-15021 GCA_015342105.1 Leptinotarsa texana
AAGAGTTTTAATTGCAAACCCCTACTTGTAATACATCATTGAAAAGACTATAAAAATGGCATCCAAAGGTATAAATAATAATTGTACACGGTGGAGCAATAATTGTGAAACATTGGCTTAAATGGAATATTCAATGAGGTTCTTGTTGAACTGCAAATTTATTAAAAATATTAATTAAGAAAATGTTCGAAGTGGGTTCCGTTGTTTCGTAAACAATGATACAGCCTATTTTCAAATTCTGCACGAACTTTGGCAAATGTTGTTCTATTAACGGCGCGTCATGCTTGCGTAATTCTTTCTCGCAATTTCCCAAGTGACGCAGGTTGAGTTTCACAAAACAAGTGACTTGAGGTGACCCTATAGAAAAAAGTCAGGTGGCGCCAAGTATGATGACCTCGGTGGCCACTCAATGGAAACTCTCCTTCCAATCCATTTGTTCGGATAATCAGTATGCAACCAGTGCCTAAGTGGAGCTGCATAGTGAGGAGGTGCTCCATCTTTTTGGAAGTGCAGCAAATTTTCCTCTACAGCTAGGATGCCTTTGTCTTCCATTTGGTTCTCTAATTCATGCACAATTAAAGGTTCGATGGTGTTTTCCAAAATATCGAGATAAATGTCGCCACTCAAATTGCCTGCTATGAACAAGGTACCAATTGTAGCATCGCCTAATATTCCTGCTCAAACATTTAGTTTTTCAGGATATTGAATGTGACCTTCTCTGAATCGATGCAGGTTTGCATCACTCCAGTACCGACAGTTTTGTTTATCTACATTACCATTCATCATAAAAGTACATTCATCACTGAAACAAGTATTTTTTTAACATTCTCGGTTCAACGCGAATTCAATCAGTCATGAGTCCACAAAACTCTATTCGTCGGTCTGAATCATCATCGCCTAGTTCTTGAAGAATCTGTGTTTTGTACGGGTAAAACTTATGTAATTGCAAAACCTTTCCAACCGACTCATGTGAAAAGTCCTGCCACTGCAGGACTGACGTGTTGATGCAGTAGGCTCCATTGCAAAATTTCCAAAGACCTCAATTTGGGTAGCTTCATTTAGTAATCATGGGGCATTCCTTTTTTTTATTTTGCACTGATCCCGTTTCTCTAAAGTTTTCAATTGAATCGTGGACGTACACGTGACTTACATTTTTGTCCGGATGCCTTTCAGGAAATATTTCAGCTGTTTTTAAATAACACTGGTTCTGGGAGGTCAATATGAAAATTATCTCCACGCGCTCAGGTAATCATAATGAAGAAAAGAGAATTTAAACTTTCTATATTTCCACCACTTCTATACATTGAACTCAAAATGATTGATTACATTAACCCTTATGTAACACCACTGTAGGTAATAATAGAGGTACTTAGCCTAATTGAGTACCTGGATTTTGTTTACTTGTGATAATATGGATATGCTAATTTGAATACCGGTTTGATCATTTAACATATTGCACCCGTAATGTTTATGCTTACGAATTTCCAAGGATTCCAAATAATTGAGTTGGCAACCCTTCCTTGCATAGTGCAAAATTTCCGTATTGTTCAGATTCGGAAACTTGTGGTTGCATGCCAAGGATACTTTGAAAACGTTGAATTATTTTCACTTAGTGTGAAGGACCTTTCATGCACATCAAACCGTTTTTGGAAATTTCGACCATATTGTCCCACGTAAACACAATTACACTCCGGATACTTGAGCATATAAACTCCAGTTTTCCCTAACCTGTTCAGAAGTTAGTTAAAAAACAAAGCCGTGAATTCACTAACAGATTAATATACCCCAAGATCAAATAATCAGAAATCAAGAAATGGGTGACTCTAACATATTTTGGTAAAAGAAGGAAGATAATTGGTAGTTTCTTCAGAAAAACCAATGTGGACCACATACCAGGTTATCTGATTTCCTTTTCAATGCCGAAGATAAAGTAGAAAGTTTCAACTCTCTATTTTTCATTCAGGGAAATATATTTCTACGTGAAATTCAACTCCTTTTTTAACGACAAATATGAAGTTTTAATCAATTAATTGAAATGAATACATTGTGAAATTTTAGAAAAATCATATTGAACGGTTTGTTTCATGTATTGCTGAGTATATAAAATGAGACTATCAACTTCAAAACTGAGGTATTGGGGAAAAACAAACTATTCATGTAGATAGTAACAAAAAAAGGCCTCAGTACAGTACCTTGAGGAAAACCATAAGTGAGTGTGGAATCTGATAGAAACATTATCAGATTCACACTCTGTTCACTCTCTGATGAATAACTGGACAGAAGATTCTGTCAAAAGCTCTGGAAAGGTCTATAAATAAAAATGTAAATAAGTGAATAAAATAAAAAATAAAATAATATCTGAAAATTAGCTAGAAGAAAAAATATAAACAATTTTTCATTAGTCTTTCACTGTGAGTTATAAATAATTGAGAACAGACTATTATTATCAGCGATCTCTTTGAAAATGTACAACCCGCATCCGCAATTGACCAGCCTAAAACACCGATATATCATATCGACGGTTGTGTCAACTATCCCAATTATTTGCTTTCTTTTTTTAAGGCGTAAAAGATGACAAGGATGTTTGACTTTCAATTGCTCAATCGAATATACATCACTTGTTCTCATGTCTTCAAAACATGTGCAAACGGCATTTTTCGAGGGAAATTCGCTAAAGAAAGAGTAAATGATTGTGGAGAAAAAGAATCCCATTCAACACTGGATCGAGACACAAAAACTGGACGATTTATGATCGGCTCAAGCCTTATAAGAAAAATCTTGATTGTAGAATTATCGTGTGCTTTTACCAAAGTAAGAACAGTTGATGTAGATACAGGGATATTCCACCATGGAAAAGAGAGGATTGACTTTGGCACCTTCCTTTCACTTATAGGATTTGTGATTCGTTTGCAGTTGGATGTTTTTCTAACTGCGAACATATAAATCAGTCTCGAAATCGTGGTAATCAGCTCATTAAAAACTCAAGATTTTTGGGATTTTTAACTTGTTGAAGTCTCTTACCGGAATCACTGAATATCCTTTCAAATCATTTGAAAAATTGACGAAGAAAATGAAGAATTTTCGATTAGCTAATTTAGGTCTTCAGTAACTAAAAAAGCAGAGATTAGAATTTCTCAAAGTTGAATTACCCTCGTTTATCACTTTGTCTCAATTCATTATAACATTCAAATCAACAGTTCAAAAATTATACAACAACAAAAATTAATTGGCGCCCTGGGGCGACTTCATTGAATCCAGTGGCGCATTTGCCTTTTCAGCTACAGGAAAACCTGGAAAAACGTGCCGCACCACATCATCTGAAGATCTGCCAATGTTCTCTCTCTCATAAAACAAAATGAAGGGTGTCTCCAGAGGCTACAATTAATTCAGTACATCGCTAAAATACTTAGTGATACGACTATCGTGAAACTTAAACCAGTCCGTTTCGTCTCTGACTAAGGTATAACAATGATTACATTCAACGCCAGAACCATAGCGAGTAATGACTGCATGAAGATTATAATAGTGGTCTGCTAGATTGATGTGTTCATTACTTCGAACCTTCGTAAGAGTTTGGTGCTTTCGTCAGAGGTTGAGTCATGTTTGAAGATCATCAAGATCATCGAAGTTAGTATTAGATTGACTGGTGCCTCAGTTATACTTGTTTTCTCATAACAGTCAGTTAGTTTGACGCATGCTTGGCAATACAGTCGATCATCACCTATTGAAAATTCCATTTTCAGATTATTTATTAATAAGCTTTGCACGGACTGGTTGTTCTACAAAAACCCCAAGAATTTGGAACAAGCCTTCTGTTGTCCTAACGAGTATCTAGTGGACTTCAAAGACTCCAGAAAATCCGTTGGAGGGAAAGATGATACATTCTTCTGCAGCTGCCTGAAGAGGTGTTTGGTGAAGGAGTAGGAAACATTCTTCTTCTTGTTCATCATTAAAACCTCGTTCTTGAAATTGTTCGTCAGGAACAACACTTGTAAAATGCCATATGTAGCAAGTGTTTTCTAAATTATCTAATCCAATTAACCACATATCTCGGCTTGTTTCGAAAATATTTTAGTTCAGTACTAAAATGAGGGCAATGCATGATCTATTCAAAATTCTGTGAAGGAGGAATAAGTTCAAAGTGCCGAAGCAGCATCACCACGTTCAATAGCAATACTAATTATTTCTATCAAGAAAGAGGTAGAACGGTGATCGTTCGTTGCTTGGCCTATTCTTCTTCTGAATTCATTAGCGAATAATAGAGACTCCGGGCCATAAATACCAAAAGTTTCAACCGCTACTGGATGAAACAGATAGTTGTTACCAAGATTTTGGTAATTTTTTCTCTTTCAATTTTTCGCCAGACAATGCTGCGGTTCCAGCAGTCTTCCGGCTAGATAGAAAGCCACGACCCTGTCAACGCAAGTGTAGTCACATACCACACTTTTTTTGATTTTTTATCACTGTGTCTCAAGTCCAAAGTCAGCAATAATCATTTTTTGAGAAACTGAATGGAGAGTTGAAAATAGTCTTGAAAGAGGACACATTCTTGTTATGATCAATAAAAAATCCTGTCATTATTTCTGTTTCATCATTTCAAAAGTCAATCAGTATACCTTTCAGAAACTTGAATTCATACAGCGACTAAGTTACTCGACAGGCCCTTGTGAATGAGCCATTATTAGAGAAATTAAGGACGTTCGCATGAAAACAACTGAGGTTATCCATCATAGTATCATTAACAATAGTTGGAGCAAGAAAATTGAACTAGACTGCCGAATATTGCGAGTGTTGTAAATGAAGAAGAAACCGCACGAGAGGAGCGCCATGTTCTTCGTTGCCAGGTCTACTGCAAATGGAGTTAATCATCTGATTTGGTTTTTGAGCTACTGTTATACGAATTTTGAGTTGAAATTTACTGATGACTCAGATCATTTTCTGAAATAATAGTTAAATGAGTGTAAATACTGGATATCATCTAGTATAAATCTATAAAATATATTTACGAATGTTGTTTTTTGTTTCAATCCAATCTTTTTCAATCAAAAATATCACTTCTGAGCATGAAAAACGATCTACCAATACTGGTTTCGTTGATATGGCCCAACTTCGTACTTCACAAACAGAAAAAACACAATATTTATTATTTCTAAGGAGGTGCAAAGTTTGATGAGTCCAATCTCAATGAATTCAAAAAATCACTCAGAACATTCATTTTGTTCAATACGTCGGCTGAACAGGAACAATGTTAAGCAAACTCTTCATCATTTCCAATATTTATCAATGAATTTAGATACAGATATAGAGTAGTCGATAACATATTATTGAATACCCTGAGTGGCGAATGGAAAGCGCAACATAAGTACTTTAGTTACTTAGGTGCATCCATCCGCAGACTGAGGATAATAAAACTATATGTAAAATGTTAATTTTTGAAATAAATGTTACTACTACTCTCACCTGAAAATATACAGACGGCTTAAAAACAAAAGAAGGCTCAGGATGTGGAGTGTACTCCAGATCACTAAGCCTAAGGATTAAGTGTGGAATGGGAAAAAATACCAGCGTGGTTCAAACAGAACTGGCTGGTATCTCAATCGCTACAAAAGAAATAATCAGGAAAGAAATTTCTGGAAAAAACATAACAATCTGCAGTGACAGCAGACAAGCCCTATTAGCCTTGAACAGACAACGTGCTAGTACTAGAGTTCCACCAAGATTTAGCCAAAGCTTCGGTAGATAATAACATTATCCTGAGGTGGATCAAAGGGCATGACAGGAGTAAAGGTAATCGTTTTGCCGACCCTTTAGCCAAGGAAGAGGCTGGACTAAGAATTTTTGGACCCAGTGGCATCTACAGCCAGATGATTTCGACAATTGCGGAACTAGTCATACCCAAACCTATGATCAATCCATAAAGAGATGGGATGAAATCAAATGATGCAATCTTGCGAGGATCACCCTTGGCGACCCTGGGAAGTTGGCGGCGAAGAAATATCTGGCGATGACCAGAACTAGGCTCAATAGTAGCGTTTCTGACTGGCTACTGTCAACTAAGAAAACACGTCCGCAATATGGGGCACACCTCTATACAGGATGTGTGAACAGGAAGATGAAAAATGTCAGGCATGTCATGTACGAATGTCCGGAGTTATTATCAATGAGAGAGTGTGTATTCAGCGAGTCTTGGCCTACACTTTCCGATATAAAGGAGATGTCTCCCAGAGACCTGTCCACTTTCCTGGAAAGGACAGGATGGACGATGAGTTAGGAGGACACATGTAGTCTAAGTGCTGTGGGCCTTCACTCACCCTTCCTACTCTACAGATACAGATACCACTTTCAATTTAAATATTGTATATGACATACTGCGCTGTAAGGAAATCAATTACCATAAAAAAAGTAGAAGAATCAGAGGTATTGTATAATGAAGTTTTTTTGTTCGAATTTTGTGTGATATTATATTACGTTCACAGGACGAAAAAGTTTTATTTGATTTTAACTCATTTCTGATCAAATACCGGTCATCTTTCTGAAAGAATTGCTCACCTTGTCAAATTCCAAATGGGAGAAATAACAACTAACATATCTCGACTGAAAATTTTACAAAACACTCCTTTCCCACTACCAGTTCAACATAGTGCATCCGATAATGCATAACCCTGTATAACGCTAATCACCATTGTAGTAATTTTTTATGATGAATTCGTTGTGCCACTTAACACGGGGATTGCCTACTTTTATTTCACTGCTCGATAATTTGTAGGCTGGAAATTGAAAATACAAATTAATGCAACGAATGCAATGTCTTCGTTCATCTTCTTCATGAAGTTCTGGAGATTTATTGCTTGCGTTTGTAATTAGATCTTCTTCATTATCTCGGATTATAGATAAGAAGAGCGAATAATGATCGTGACATGGTATTTTGACCAAACGAGGACTGTCTCCTGTGTTTGTATATTTTATTTAAATTAATTTTCATGCATTTTGCGGTTGTGATTTTACGTTTCGAAAATATGGTACAATCATGCGACTTGTGCATTCATTGTACAGAGTGATTCTAGGTAACTTGCGAATATTTTATGAGGTTAGTTTTGAATGTGAAGTTCTGAACTGTAGAGAGCTGAACTCTTCAAAAGTTTTTTTTCAATGATAACTTTGCTGTGAGCCAAGGTATTTGTGTGGAGAGTAATATGCATCTACTGTACGACTTCATTGTTTATTCTTGACAGCGGCATCCGTAAAGGATGATTTTGAAAACAAAATGAAATGAAAATTATTTTCGAAAAAATTCTGAATAGAACTCATATCATATTTTCAAAAAATTACTCGTATGACCCAGACAAAAATAACAAAATAAAAACTGGCTACCAATAACCCTCCAAAAGTACAGAGACAACCTGAATACACAGTTGGGTATTTCTAGAAGTACAGTCTACTGGTCATATCAAAGGGACATCATACCCCTTATCACTTTTGGTTTATTTTTTTTGAGGAACACTCTGGAAAAATCCCAAAGGCGCTCTATGAGCGGTGCCTGTGCAAAAGTAGTGATTCACATTGGATTTGAATCGCTGGAGAATATGTTCTTAGGAAGTTTATTCTACATAAACGCAGTCCTCCAAATGAAAGAGTTTATAAACAATGAAGTTCGAGGTGTTCTGAGTTGAACCTCGATACAAAGTCCGTCGCGTATTTCTGATATGTACCGCTCTTGGTGGAATCAAATGTGCCAAGACTTTCTGTGAAAGTATCTATAAAAGCGAGACAAATCCTCCAACTTTCTTAGATGTTCCAGACTGTCAAGTTTGCAAGTGATGTTGGCGTTTTCAATCAGGCAGATGACTGTTTTCTGGATGAAATCCAGCAGCTTCAGGTTATTCTTAGAGGCGGAGCTCTATATATGAGAACAATACCGCAAATAAGGTCTGATGTGAGCTTTATAAAGTATCAAAAGTTGCTGAAGTATGTACAGTTTTATGTTGTCAAGCTTCTGAGCAGCACACATTGCAATTCCAGTTGAACTTCAGATACTTCAGGAACTTGCAGGTAACGTTCTTTCAGGAAGCTGAAGAGCCACACACATAAATGATCCGACAAGCCATAGTATCGAAGTTTGGCCAGCAAACTCCCTTGCTACACACGGTCAAAGGACTCAGAAATATCAAGCCCAACAGTTCTTGACTCTCTGTTTCTCGATTGCATTATTCAAAATATGGGTGACATACGATAGAAGGTCGCCCGTTGATCTTTGTTTTCGGAAGCCATATTGATGATCGCTCAAGATGTTAAAGCCTTCCAAATATTTGAGGATATGATGGTTCATGACTTTCTACATGATTTTTGATATCAATGATAGCAAAGCGACTAGTCTACAGATATTTTTAAGATTTTTCTTGACCTTTTTGGGAATAGGCTGAACGTGAACAATCTTTCAACAAGAAGGAAAAACCCCTTTCTTTTAAGACATTGTAGATACTAGTGTGGGAATAGTAGTGGTGAATTTCCAGATATGAAAGCAGATGATATCAGTATCTGAAGTTCGTCAGATAGATTGATAGACACATAGATGTGCTATACAAATATTGGAAGGTTTTGAATTACATACAACTACAATTCCACATAAGTTATAAGATACTATGGCTTCTTCTAAGAGGAGGTTTATTATTATGATTTACTGAATACTTCATGCTACAGAGAAATACCCCAAAAAAGTTTGCGAAAAGTCAGGCAGAAGGCAGGGAGACATTACAAAAACAAATAATCGAATTCACTGTCTAATGAGCCTATACTCCTTTTTCGGGCTTAGGGCTTTCATACTCTCAGAAAGCATCAAAAAGGAGAAGTTGATTGAATCAAGAAAGCTGAATAGTGAAACATCGTTGAGTATCAGTTGAATAGGGTACGGATAAATAAAACTCATAGTCCTGACGGAAAAATATGCTTCACCGATCCATTCGGTCCAAACCTATAAATTAGTATGACATTATATTTTCTACTCTGATATATCTTTGTTGTGATTGAGTGGAAGTCAAACGTAAACTTCTGAAGTTATTTATTAGGAGTAGGTTTGCAGGTATCCTGAACTTCTTTGATTGGTTCCGGCTTTTGGCTTCTTTGATTTCTTACAACTCTTTATTAAGTACACCTGATTAGTTTCAAAGCAATTATTGAGTGTTATCAGTTCATTTTGGAAATAGAAATATGACTTCCGGAAATATGAGTTATTTCCATCTATCATATATGCTTATAGTAAATTTCTTTTGAGCAACTATGAGTACTCCAACCCTTTGGTTCTCATAAAGAACTGGTCAGTATACATGCTCCACCATATGTAGTTTATTATATTGAGATGGTAACTGTTCAACTCTGATTTTCCAAGATAAGGGGCAGTCCATTGTTAATGTGAGGCTTGAAATATCACAAGAGGGGAGGGGGGTGTGGTGAGATGTATTTATTTTCTCATGAAATGCGCGATTTCTAATCCAAAAACCGACGTGTAATGTGCCTTTGACTCGCCGTTGCCAGGCAACAAACGAAGTCCCCGTGCGCCACGCACCACAACAAACGTTCTGCTGGGCTGCATAGTCATCTTCATTTCAACCAGGTTGGAAAATTTTTTTTTACGTTTTCAATTGAGGGTCTTTAGGAGGACGAATGGTTCAAATCATAAGATATTTCGTTGCGACATAATGGCGAATGACCTCTATGCCGCTCTGGACCTGTGTACACCTTTCTGCCCTGTGTATTTGATGAACAAATTGTTCACTTCTAAGGACGTCATGATGCCTCGACTGAGCGACGGTACCTTCTGAATCGGGTGGGGTCGTCTATAGTATAATCTACAGCTTTACTAGTAAGTGTTCATGAGTTTCCGTTGACTCGAAATGTCCCTGATTCCTCAACTGAATGGACTGCTGTATAAGTCAACAGCTTCAAATCTCTGCGGATGACTTCATTCCACACGAACAATGGACCGTTCACCAGC
Organism: Leptinotarsa texana; assembly: GCA_015342105.1. NCBI lineage: Eukaryota > Metazoa > Arthropoda > Insecta > Coleoptera > Chrysomelidae > Leptinotarsa > Leptinotarsa texana. Next base: position 11,704 of record WOGN01003617.1, read on the forward strand.
AATATCCCTTTTTTTATTCTTCACAGAATGGAAACACTTGAAGGGGCGGTTTTTCCAATCTCTAAACTAGTTGATCTGTAAAAAGATCTACTTGCAGAGTATGAGAAAGGAAAAATTTCAATATATTCGTGGGTAGTAAAAAAAGTGGGTGTGGGAGAGGGGTTAGTCTTGAACCTCACCACGTATCACCTAGCGGGAGGGGTTAATGAATGCTAAAAAACATCACGTAACTTACTGAGACGGCACGTAACTAACTGAGACCTTTTCTGAAATTATTTGAGCATTTACAAAAAGTGTTGAATTGATTTGAAATATTCTTTGCTTCTCTACCAAGCTGATTCATCTGAGCAGTATTGCCTTGTAAACGTATTAAAGTGGATGACTTGGAAATTTTGACTGGATAGAGAACATATCATAGCTCATCTGATAGAACATTTTACGTATACTTGATGTTGAACAAACTGCAACAAGCCGCCATCATATTCCATGGTGGATGAATCAGAATTGTAGTTGAAACGTTTGGAGATTGTAAAGGAGACCACGGCAAAACCCGAAAACCAACCAAAAAAAGTAAAGAATATTGATCGGTAAAAATTAGTTATATGTTCCACATATACATTAACGGAATGTAAAAATATTCATATGACTATGGTTTTTAAAAACTGTCACTTTAATTTTTATTGTTCAGGTTGCATGCTAAACTTTCACTTCTTCGAACCATGTTCTTCAACACCCACTTGTTCGTATCACTTTGGAAGATTCGGAAGTCAGATATTTCTGATAGCCTTTTCATAATGAACAATCTTCAATTCCAAAACCGAACACTATATTATTCAAATCAAGTACTTAACAATACCAATTTCTCATTTTGTATGAGAGTTATCATTTCACTGAGGACCACTGCAGAAGAATCACAAATCAGCTTTAGAGACGATGTGTGCAGGTGTCATATTACATGTTATTTTGTATTGAGATTTCACGATAATAATCAATCAAAAGTTTGAAATCAAGGTTTGAAAAACTTTCACCTTTTCGTGTGGTATGCCGACGAACACAGCCTTTTATAATATCTGGTATGCCGTAAATTATAATGCTTTGATACATCGTTTGGTGAGATATATAGTCAGTCGACACAATGGAAGAATCTCGTTTTTTATGGTCAACAAGTTATTCATAAAAAATAATGATCTGTGAGAGAATAATTTTATGACCCGAAACTTCATGAATTTTTTATCAATTTTAGTTTAACGGGAATCACCAGAGCGTAATATTCGATATTACAGAATGAAAAAATAATATGTCTTTATATTACGACAACCTTTTACGAATGAAAATATTGTTTCTGTAACATATAAATATTTCTTTCAGATAAAAATAAGTCATGATATAATTACGATGTTGGAATATTAAATGTAGCTTCTTCAAAATAAGAAATTATTTCCAATAGGAAGAGGTCAAATCATATCATGTTGGTTACTCATTTTGAAAACCATCCTTGATACATTAGTATGAATATATTTTGATCTTTTCGATAACGCCAAGTCAGGCGAATTTTGAAACAGCGTATCGTCCTTGTACATTACGACTTTTCAACCTATCTTACAAGACAAGTTTTTTTCTTGTTGAAGGATTGCTCGCGTTCAGCCTATTTCCAAAAAAGGACAAAAAAAACTACAGAATAGTCACTATGCTATCAGTGATATTAAAAATCATGGAGAAAGCCGTAAATCATCATATCCCTGAATATTTGGAAGGCCTCAACAATTTGAGCAATTCAAGAGGCTATGTAAGCCCTATTTGATAATGCAATCAAGAAACACGGAGAGTCAAGAGCTGTTGCGCTTGATATTTCTAAGGCCTTTGACCGTGTGTGGCATGAGATATTGTTGGCCAAACATTGATACTATGACTGGTCGGATCATTTTTTTGTATGGCTTTCCAGCTCCCTGAAGTAACGTTCCCTATAAATAGCTGTTCCTGCCTTTCCTTTATTTTTCGTTGACAGTCCGGCAACATAGTATTCTTCGGCTGACCAGAGAGTGGAAAAATAATTCAATAATAGAATATACGATCATGAATGCACATCGGGTATACATACTTTGGCGGTTTTCTTTATTTTTTATGAGTTATTGCAAAAGCTCGACAACGGTGCTAGGTTCGGCTAGCTGGTCTTTCCGATTTACGGAAATTGTGGAATTGCTCATATTTCCTTATCCCAACTTTCGTTCCCAACCAAGTTCACCGAGTGAACACAGTTGGACCGACAAGCCAAGGAAAAGTATCAACAACCAAATCTCAATCTGTGAGTATAATTTTCACAAATTTCCAACTGAGCTAAGAGGAAACAGTGGCCGTCCAATATATTGCTTCGCCGACAACAGTACACTTGATGTCTTGTCATTCCATTTGGATTCCAGGACATCGGCTGCGGATGCACATCTTCACCGGCAGCAGGAGGTTGCATATCTTAATGAGGATCTAGAAGTGATTTCGAATTGGGGCATCGGTTTCCTCCAAAAAGATAAATGTCTCCGACAGACACTTCGGCTTCCTGCTTCGAAAAGTTTGTTTGGGGTTAAAATGTACACCAACATGCCATGGCACAATCATGTCGCTGGAATTGCAAAGGCTGCTTTTCAGAAGCTTGGAACACTGAACCAAAACAGAAAACTGTACACACCTCAGCAACTTTTGGTGCTTTAATAAGCCCAGATCAGACCTTCTTCAGAGTATTTTCTGCTTCTTTCTTGAGTAAAGTGATCTAGATGCAATTTCAGTTAGTTTTCAGATGAGTTATGAATACGGGATGCCTGGCTGTCCCTCTCCAACCTGATCACCAGCGGGCACTATTCTAGAAATTCGAATCATTGTACTGGGTTATTTTCCAGTGCTTTCAGAAAGCTTGCTGGGAAAACAAAAGTTTCTTGGTTTCCTTCAGGGGGAGGACAGCTTCTGTATCGCAACGGTTTTGTTGACGTAGATCATTTTGTATGCCTATTTATCAGTAGTTCCTCTAATCTCATAGCAATTGGGATGAGCCTAACGAAGTTACACGTTGGAAGGGTATCGATAATGAATATTATGTAAATTCTGGAGTATTCTTTTCTCGGTTGTTGGAATTCGGTGAGATGGTTTTGGAGATATTGCATAGTACAATATGCCTTCGTATTCTCAGATAAGTCTTATGTATGATCAAGGTGTCGCAGAGGTCGATTTTCCAATTGGGAATTCTTGTGAAACTCACCTCCAAATAAGTTATTGAGTCTTGTAGCAGAAGATCAACTAACAAAAGGGAAGGCAATGAAGCTGCTGATCTCT
>WOGN01003618.1:0-15020 GCA_015342105.1 Leptinotarsa texana
TGATAACTACCCGTGAAAACTATCCATGGGTAGTTATCAGTGTAATGATGGTTTCATTGGTTATTTCGACACACATGACTAGAAATAGACAAATTTGATAGGATAATTTTTTTGGCAAAAAATTTTCAGTGTAATGATGGTTTCATTGGTTATTTCGACACACATGACTAGAAATAGACAAATTTGATAGGATAATTTTTTTGGCAAAAAATTTTCAACAAAATATTTTTTGGAATTCTTCATGAAATTGTTATTGGTATTCTTAAATATCAAAAATGAAAAATCAAAATATTCAGCTGAAAAATTGAATTATTTGAAAAAAATAATATTCTGGTAATTGGCTAACACAAAAATATGCAAGGAATTTCAATCAAATTGTTATACAATTGAATTAACAATGTCCAGGTATAAATACGCTGAATTCTCAATTTTGAAAGAAAACACTCCTGTTACTAAATGAATTGAATTCAATTCCAATTATGGTGATTAAACACTGAAATTTTCCTAATAACAATTTCCGTTCGAAGTTATGGAATAATTAAGTTCTATAATACCCAAGACTACCGTCAATTTTATCTTACGTGGATATTCAATTTCCTAATTACATCAAGACAGCATGTATGACGACACAATGTCAAATTGAGAGCCGAACTAATCTAGTATTCTACATAAGGCTAGGGATATTAGGGAGAAATGGTGAATCTTGAAGAGATAATAAGGAACGTGACACATTTGGTAGCTACTCTACCGAAAACCCAATCACATCTAACCGATTAATCTCTAAGTTACATATAGTAAGTGAATGAGTGGTTTTTCATTGTATAATATTTGTGTCACTCATGTACATTTGTTTTCATACAGTACTCTTTGAAAACACGTATATTTTTGTTGTTGGGTACTTTTTTGTTCTTCTGTCATAAATAATTCGGAGATTCATGTCAATGTACTAAATATTGAACAATCATTCAGAGGTTTTCCATATAATAATATAAAATCAATCAACGGAAGAAAATCAGAAAATTTTTGAATCAAATGAATACTTATAGAAAATTATAAAATTTTTCATATATAGGAATCACACGCACAAGTTTTTCAACTTCTGAGAGTTGTCGTTCGTATGGAGGCGACAGCTGATTAACGGAAAAACAGATTTTAAATAGATTTTCAAACAGATATTGAGTTGGCATACTTAAGACTGGCTATTAATCAAATCATCTGAAGGAAAAATTCAGGACAGTCAACTCTCTACACTGTAGATTAATGGACTAACACCCATCAGAAAACAACTACTCCCCTGGCTAATACCACGAAGGATGTTGTATTATATCCGACACGTGTCAGTGCAGGATTCTTTACTGAATTTATTCCCGTACATGCTGCTGGCGATTCGGCGATACAACTGTCGCTCATCAGTGCAAGGTAGTGTCTAATTCCTTCAGAGTATCATTTCTCGAATAAGGCTGAAGCGGACAATAAAAAACACGTTTGTCATCGCCCTATCGGCCTGTGAGCAAGGTAACAAATTAACAAATCTACAAATCTGTATTCTTACTCCTCTGACATATAAAAATAAAAATGATCAGTAATTGGAGTAATTTTCAAGTATTATTGAAATACTTTCTTAATGAATGATATATAAATAGTTTTTCATTATGCTAGTGTGCATTATTCACTTTGGTGATCAATTCGCAAAAAGTATTGATACTAATAAGAATATTAGAGTGAAAAAAGAATACGAAAATTTCACACAACAAGAATTTACTTATAGAAAGCAATTGGATGTTGAGTGGCGCGAGGATTAGACTGACTAAAATATTGGATTTTCACAATAAAACCTCACTCCAATAATTGATATTCCGAAATGATTTTTTTATGAAAAATCCATTTAGCATTATAATTTTCATACGAAAAAAATATATAATAGTATAGACATCCTTCAAATGATATACATACTTCTGATTCCATTCCAAAAGTTCTCTGATGTTGGATAAAACTGAAACAAAAAAATCATCAAACGGTAGTCGGTTGGAAGCGTGAGTAATTCCTTCTACTCATTCAATTCGTCGCTATCTAAACATTCGAAACTATCGATGTTCTCTTTATGTTATCCTACCCAAGATATGAATCGCACGACAAAAGGTAAGACCTACCAAAACGCCATCACCTCTACGTTCAGAATAGTTGTATTGAAAGCCTAGCAGCATTGATGATACCTTGGCAGGTCAAAACATCGCTGTCTAGTGATGACAACAAGTTCATATAATTGGAAGGTAGAGGATGAATCTCGTTCAGCGGTCAATGTCAAAGCTTGGCTTTGCAAGTAAGTGTCTTGGAGTGCCTCGTTTATCTATGATATTCTAAATTAGAATCCTCTGTTGATATCAGTACGTCTTGGTCGAAAAAATTGTCATTATGTTTACTTTTAGGTTTCTCCCTTCAGTTGAGTGGTTCACCTAGCATCACTGATGATACATTGGAGGGTCGAAATAGCGTTGACTGGTGTTGGATCACGCCTTTATCAGTCTTAAATATTGAGAATATTCATATTCAGTGATATCAAAAATCATGGAGAAAGTGGTGAACCACCATATCCTTTAATAAATCTACAGACATGAACTTTAAACGTTCAAGCCACTCTCGAATATACCTACACAGTAGGTTGAATGGACTGACGCCTTTCAGAAAACAACTACTCCCCTTGATAATACCAAGAAGGGCGCTGCATTATATCCGACAGGCGTCAGTGCTGGAATCTTCACAGGTATATTCGAGACTGGCTTGAACTTTTAAAGTTCATTTCTTCAGCTTTGTTTACTGACAGTTGGTATGACACCCAATAGGTGGTTCCAATTATGTTTCACTCTCGTTTACGCAGTTATTTTTATCAAGTACTTTTCTGGATTTTCACATTTTGTCTTCAGTCGAGGACCACCTACCTGGTACTGACGATGCCCAATATGCTGAAACAGCTGTCTACCGATGGCCCTTAAATTGAAATCAATATGGAAATGATCAGAAAGTATTCATCTACTTATCATTTGATTTTCATAGAATTATTTTCCAGCAGCTTGACTGCATTAACCTTTGTCTGTTTCATATCATTTCTAGAAACATGTGGATTCATTTTCCGATGGAATTTCAGGTTAGCTTTCCAAATTTCTGCTACCGCAGTTGTCGGTTGATTGGTCAATCGACGAACACTGACATAAAAAACTTGGCAAGTTGACTTGGGTGTCACACCAGTAGGTGGTTCCACCTATGTTTCACTTGCGTCCACGCAGCTATTTTTATCAAGTACTTTTCTGGTTTTTTCACATTTTGTCTTCAGTCGAGGACCGCCTACCCGGTACTGACGATGCCCAATAGGCTGAAACAGCTGTCTACCGGTGGCCCTTAAATTGAAATCCATATGGGAATGATCAGAAAGTACTTATCTAGTACATCTAAGAAGATGGAAAACTGAAATTTGCAACTGTAAACGATAACAATGTTGTAACATTAAAACGTTGGCTTGCATGCCGTTATTTAGAAGTAACTGGAAAAAAACGTATTAATAGGCAGGTTAGTATACATACTCTAGTGAAAGGGTAGCAGTAGATTCAAACTGTAATAAAAGAAATTGAAAATAATTATGAATTTTAGATTCATTCCCGAGTGAAATATGAATCAAATATAGATGATTATGAAATAAATTTAATTGAATATAATAAATGAATATAATTTATTAGATTGAGGTTATATCTCATTCTAATCAATGGTAATTAACTATGAAAAATTTACTATTCATTTCATTTCGTCCCTCTGACGAAAAATAGTTCAAAGGGTAAGGGAGCAAGGCTCCAACTTGACCGAAATTAAGATGACTATCGTTATTTATTTCATGTTTAGAGCATACATATGAATATTTATTTATTTTCTGCACTATTAAATCCACTCTCCTTGAAGCATGTATGAATTTCTTACATCTAACCTCATTAATATGAGGTTTTATAAATGGTATAAAAAACACGTTTTCTCATGGATATCGATTATCCGACGTACAGTTCGCAAAACAGCAATGCTTTGTTGGCATTATACTAACACAAAAGAATTTTTTATATCAGATTTATATTTTTAAAAAATAAATTGATATTACGTAAATAACACTGTTTTACTTATGAATAGTTTATGTTTGTCCCTACTACTAGTGCTGCCTCTCGTGACACGTTCACTGTACTATTCTCAGAAAAAAGCCTCATTATACGAAAAACACTCTTCTCTATTCTGTTTGTATACCAAATATTCGTATGGGATCTAATTATACAAATACAGCTTTTCTCTATTCAGTTTATATTGCAAGAATTCCTTATGGATTTGAATCAGATATCATTCACAGGATTACTATACAATAAATCAAGTAATAAAGGTAAAATTTTATCATCATGGAACACAGTACGCATAATGACAATAATTCGCTTTTTCAATTGAACCCCATCCATAGGATTCTTGTTTATTTTGAAAGGGGTATATTTTTTTGACAGATTTATTTTTGGGAAAGAAAGGTTTTGCCTTTCTACTTCTCCATTTTCTCTACAAAAAATTGTGTTCATTTTTTGAAATTAATTGCTTTTTCATTTCTTTGGAAGATTAATAATTTTTTTTATAAAGATGAACAAGTAGAATGCCAAAACCTGTCTCTCACAAAAATTAATCCCTCCAAATAACATACCCCTTTCAATTTGAATATCGAATCATATTGAAACTTCTATTTTATTAGCTGATATTCGCTCATTTTTTTTGCACTTCCTTCTCAATAATCAATAATGAATGATTGAAAAAAATCACTTTCAATAAAAAATCACAAGCATAAAAAATTTCAATTTCGCGTGATTTTTTTCATAGCCCGTTTTCCCCTCTTCACATCACTCATTCGTTTTCTTTCGTCATGAAATTTGAGTGTCGCCGAAAAAATATCCAAAGTGGATTCCATAATAATGGAATTTATGATCAAAGTTTATAATGTAATATGCTTTCGATATTTCACCTTTCAGGATTACACGGATGATGTCAGTAATTTGACAAAATGAAATAATTTTCTATCAATATATCACCTCGCAGCATCTCTTGGTCCTCGGTATACATCCATGGAAATGAAAAATAACTTTCGATGTGACTGAAATAACAATTCATTTAATACGATGATGAAGCATTTCTTTCGCTTCATCGCTTTTCTTTCGAATCAGGTACATTTACTACGAGCTTATCCGACTTCAGCTTTTCGTTGTTATGGTTTTTGTTGGCAATAAAATCCGTTCGAAGTTGGAAAACTCAAATCGATTCCGTTGCTCGTGAAAACTTCAAAGTAGATTACGTAATTCGAACATGATTCCTTCGGCATACGTGGATCTACGTTTTGTTTGTCGATGTTTGATTTGAATTCCTGTCATAGACATGCATGTGAGAAAAACCAGATATTCCCATAAAATAAAAAACATTCGAATCGAAATTTACCTCACTACCAGGGAAAAAATAACATAATGTTGAACATTTGTTTAATTAACACCTTTCGAGTGAGATGAGTTCCTTTTGGAAATTTGTCAGGAAGCTCTTGAATATCCCAATGAGTTAGAGATAATCCAATTACAATTTTGATTATTTTCATTGAAAATCAACTCTGATAACATAGTCGATCGTAACTTGCATTTATTTGACCATTAAATTTGGGGATTTTCCATTCGAATGTTGAACGTATTTCTGAAGTAATGATAATTCGACTATAATTTTCGAAGCACGAATAATACCTTCATTCAAGTAAGAAAACTGATAGCAATGTGTTTGAGGCGAATATAATAACAATATATGTAAGTGTTTGTTCAGATTGTTTCATAGTTGATGTCGGTTTTGCCGGATGTCCAGTTTTGATGAGAAGTAAATTGTGGTTTTAGTAGGTGAATCTACGACAAAGAAATTCAATCTTAGTATAAAGCGTACTTCAAGTCATGATTGATGCAAGATGAATGAGGTAAGCTAAAAAACACCTGGGAAAAAACGGGACACAGCGATACTAAAGTAGCTACACTGATTTTTATTTACATTTACAAGTACATGTCGTGAAGTACTCAAGTCTGTTTCTTTTTCAATGAAATATATTGTCGGTCATTATCTTATATGGAATGTAGCATTCTGGGGTTCGTATGTAGTAGACCCGGAATGGTTGCTGGAAGCCTGGATAATTGCTTACTAGGTTTGAAAATTATCCTGTAGAACATCTAGAAGAATCATCACCTCGATTCTTTTCGTTGATCCAAGACGAATAGACAGCATAGCGTACGAAACTAAATATATCTTTACCGACCACCAATATATTTCCGATGCAAGCTTTGTACTCCGCGACTACTAGTTTGTGTTTGTTTTGTTCTGCAGAATAATTTACATAATATACAGCTTCTGTTTAATTATTTTGGTGTGTGGAACCATGTGCGGAACCATGGAAATGCAGAACTAGACACTTTCCTGAAGCACATCAACAACTTAAGTCATTTCGTGACTTTCACAATGGAGAAGGAAGTTCACAACGAATTGCCATTCTTAGACGTATTGGTGGAGAGGACCGACACTAAATGGAAGACATATGTTTATCGAAAACCCACTCACACTGGACAGTATCTGAACCAGGAATCCAACCACTATCAATCGACTAAGAGATAAGTCATGAAGACTCTACTAGACCGTGCTTTCGAAATCTGTAATGGAAAGTAAGGTCTCGAAAAGGAACTAGGCATTATCAAAAATGATCTTCAACAGGATAGTTACTCTAAACTGATGGTGGGACAGGCTTTAGCTAGAAGACAGCAAGAGCTCCACAAGGAAGAGAAGCTGCCACAACCAATACTTGTACTTTCCTACATAAGAGGATTATCGAAAATGATAAGATGGATTGATTTCAAGTATACCATTAAAACATGCTTTAGGTCTGGGAAAACTATCCGTAGCAGCTTCACGAAAACCAGGCCACCAAATGCGGACTGCGATTCAAAGAATTGCATTTATCGGATACCCTGCGAGTGCGGAGGATCATACATCGGTGAAACTAAGAAGCCATTGAAAGTTTGCATTTTCGAGTACAAGAAACATATACAGCGAGGAGAAACCAGCAAATCCTGAATAGCATAGCATGTTTGGACTCATCAACATGACATCAGGTAGGTTCAAGCTGAAATAATACACAAGGAAGAACACTGCTTCAGAAGAAAAGTTCAAAGAAGCCGCATATATGTCGTTCAACAACGCATTTAGCCAAGCTAGCGTAGAGATACGTAACATATGGAAACCTCTAATCAAGCGGAACACGGCCAACTCCCGCCAAACGGCAAGCTCCCGCAAAACCAATGATTCGGAGAAAGGGAATAGGGGATAGGTGAAAGTACTCGAATGACCTATAAAAAGTCAGATTTCGGAGATTTCGGAGTTCAGTTATCACCCGAAGACGATTGTGGATATTAACAGTCGAAACGTCGTGAAGTAACTTGGTATGGAATCTTTCAATTTTTAATTTTCATATCATGTTAATCATTGTTCAATTTTCAAGTCGTGTTAATAGTTCACTTTTTTGAGTTTTTGGTTGTTGCTTGTATGTTACTTCATTGTAATTTCAGTTTTCTGCTCAGTATAATTGTTATTTTTCAGCTAATCTTTTTAATTTTCTACCAATTCCTTCAAGGATTTCAAATCAAGTCATATCATATTAGACAATGGAAGTCCAAACTAATGAAATCCAAAAAGCTCAAACCCGAAATAAATGAGTTGATCAAGTTGAATATAAAGCATCATATTATATACAAATTTGATGAAATTCTGCTTGAACACGCAAATAACGTTTTGTGATTTTCTACCCCACCATCCGAATTTGAGTCACACGGAACTCATTTGGCTACTGTCAAAAACAACGTGTCCAAAAAAAAAATAACTTTCAAGTTGAAAGATGCGAGGAAACTACCGGAAAACGAGTTTGATCAAATCACTTCCGAGAAATAGCAAAAGCATTGCCGACATGTAGTAGATATAAAGCGGAAATATTGGGAAAAAGAAACATTCACAGACGTTCAAACAAAGGTAAATCCACTGATTATCAAAGACACACCAACAGCAGTGAAGGTGGAGAAAATTTGTATTCAGATAGTGACTGATTGAAGTTTATTTTTGGATAAGTGTATCATTTTATGACATTTCAATGAACTATACTACTACCTATAATACTAAAAAAAAATATGAAAAGAAATTACAGAGATGTCGTGATCCATTTGCTACCCCAATTAAAACTAATTATAGGTACGATAATGGCCGTGAAGTGGCTTATCGTAATCCAAGATTAATTTATTCGGGATCCTCATTATTTTGCATATACACTTGTGATCTACTTTCTGTTTTAAGACATTGTAATTCAATATATATGCGGATGACACACTGCTAATCGAAAATTTAATGAAGATCTAGCTCGTCTATTTCAGCATCTGAAGCTCATAACCTCTTAATCAATTCAAACAAAACTAATCTGCTTGTTTTTGGTACTAATCTTAGTTTGGTGCAAAAATATATTAATATTGTTATTGGTGATACAGTATAATGCCCACGATCGTGACAAAAAATTTAGGTATCGTAATGGATGGGAATTTAAGGTTTACAAAACATGTCACAAAATGTGATCGAAGAAGTTACATGAGTTTGAAAATGATTTATCGTTATCGTCATTTATTATCAATGAGTTTGAAAATAACATTAACAATTGCGCTTGTGTTGAGTAATTTGCATATTGTGATGTGTATGGTTCATGCCTCGATAAAAAAGACATTTTTAGAATTGATAAGAGTTGAAAAATCATATCTTAGGTATATATGGTATTAGAAAATATGACAAAATTTCATATAAACTTAAGGAAACCAATTGGTGAACTATGGAAAATAGATCTTTACACTCGGCTACCCTCTTCCATAAAATATCAATTGACAAATTTCCATCAAATTTGTATAACAAAATAATTATATAACAGTAGACTTACAACAAAGCTGGCTAGATTACCTATTCGAAAATTGGGAAGGTATTGTCAACACTGAGCTTGAAGTCCTATGCAATGAACGATTAGCTGCATTCTATTGTAGCACCCGTTCATTGGACCGCCAAACTAAGGCACTTTTGGTCGAACTCTTGTCAAGGATCAGTTCCAAGTTACGACAGTTCCTATATTTCCCCACAGGGATGCTCGGTATTGTTGCCTGCACGCTAGTGAATCTTCTCGTGGAGTTGACAAGATAGGTTTTACAACTAACACACTTTATTGTATGCTTTCACTATAAAGGGTTTTACAAAAACCGCTACGTGTGTTCCGCTATACAATAGCTTTTTCGAGGGTAAACTAAAAGTTACTTCTATATTACAACCTATTTCATATTCTAACATATTACTTAACATTTAACCGACTTAAATGCCTACTTTCTAATTAATGAATCTACCTGAAAAGAACAGGTATGAATTCATTAACTAATAAATTAATTAAATTTTTTAAAGTTCCGTAACTATACTTCACTTTCCTTATCTGGAAATAAACAGAAATAATGGTGAATTATTCAGTTCAGTGTGATTGTTCATAAGATATTGGTGGTTTTTCAATTTTTTCATCTCCGTACTTTCCAAAAGGTTGAGCTTCAAACCTTTCTTCTGGAAATGAAGGGCTTGAATTCGTGGTTGAACTCATGGCCCTCTGTGATTAAATGAGTGGCATATGAGGAATTTAATTCTTCATTCTGGAAACTATTTCAGGGTTACTTTATGCGGGCTTTGAACGTTCTTCCAGTTTGACCAATATAAAACATCGGACATGACACACATGATAATTTATAAGCTTTCGATTTTTCTGAAACTGAACTATAATCTTGGTTATTCTCAATGTACATGCCTAAGTTGTTGTTGGTTTTGAAAGTAATATTCACATAACATGGTGATAATGAAACTTTACGTAGAAATATATCGACTGGGTAGAACGATTTTTTCTTGATCAACTCATAACTTCCCACTGAACGAATTTTAGGTATACAGTGGGATACAACGAAAAGATATTCACTTTTAGATTAAATTTTGGAAAAAATGCAGAAATGACAAAAGACAACGACAAAAACCTGACTAACAGAGAAATGTTTTAATTGGTTATGAGTATTTTCGATCCCCAATGTTTCCTAAATAATGTAGTTATAGGGAAAATACTTTCTCTACAGAAGCTGTGAGGGTATAAAATTGGGTGGGATGTCAAAATTCTTGAAATTCTTGAAAAGTCTTGGACATTTTGGATTGATGCATTGAAACAGTGAATGAAACCCTGCCGGTGAAGGTTTTATTCACACGCAAACATGAATTATGAATTGGTATTACTCAAGGTTTAAATTATGTATCACTGAGATATCATTACACAATCATAACAGATTGTCTCTGAGTAGAAGTAACAAAACGTGCGTTCTATCAATTTTTTTTAATTTCAAAATCGATGTAAAATTCACGGAAATGTATTCTGAAAGTTGCGGTTCCGACTACCTCGTCCTAGTCCAATAGTATTCCATGAAACCTCCAAAAGTGCAAAAGCTTTCGTTTTTCCCTTCGGAGTGATCACCACAAATTAACGTTGGCTGTTTATTCGAAGGCAAAATTGAAAATCCCACCATAAATCAACCATAATCGCCTGTTTACGCTCCATGGACTAGCGACGAGTATTTTCTTCGATAATATACCCATTAACTAAGCGATCTACCCGAAAATGCTTTACATAAATTGCATATTAAAACTTGGAACTATTCAATAAATCAGATAACTACCTTCGATGGTGATCTCGGTCGTTCTATTTTCGTTTGTAATAAATCAAAACACGATAACTTGATTGCTTCTTAATCTTTTATTTAACATGGTTTCTGTTTATCGCAAAATCGCATGAGGCACCGCTGAGTGAAAAATCACAGAAAACGCTGAGAGACGCAGCTTTGTTATTTCAATTTGTTTTTTCCCAATCACGCATTGTAAGAATTGGTTTTTCCAAATAACATAATTTGTTACCTGACCGATCACGAAAATATTATTTTCTGCGGGGGTCTTAGGATTAAAACGAAATCATAATTTAAAAGTTGAAAACAAACTCATCTTCTGAAGACGAGAATATCATAACCTTGTATAAAATATGTGACGGCTTCAATGAATCGCCCCGAATATCATATAATGACAGCAAAATTTACAGAATCGTTGCTATAATTGATTCAAATTGTTTCACAGAAATGCACCTCTATCAGAACTGTATACGGAAAGTGAATCAAAATTCTTATTCCAACATTTCATTTTGAGATTCTTCCTAAACAGTTTAACAAAAACTCAACACGCTTGACAATAGCTTCTTCGGGCGACTATACATACGCCTGAAGAAGTTACTATATAGCAAAAGACGTGTTGCACTATTGTAAAACTATTTATTGAAAATCCCACAATGAAGTGTTTATTGAATACTGTGATATCGTGGAGTCCCATCATTTGGATGGAGCCTCTCGGAATATTTTTTTACTTGGAAAGTTACAATTGTAAAATGGATGAAACACTCCAGCTAGAACCACGAAGTCATTATTTTATTGAAACACTAAATTCTTACAGTGATTTAAATAATAAGTTGATCAAATACACTGTGTCCAAGATAATAATGAACAGCATGGAGATATGGGAAACGGTAAGTGATACGGGGTTGATTGAATTAGAGAAAAGTAGCGCATTCATGAGCCTAATAATATGCCATTTAAAAAGTTTCAATATTCCGAGTAGTTTCGGAGATGTCTCAGAAAGCCCGAAATTTTCAAAGGAAATGTAAAACAAATAGTCCATCAAATCATCAACTTTGTATTTTTATATGGACTGAAATTCAAGTATACCCTGTATACGACTCTATTTTCCATTGTGAATACAGCAACATATCACATAATACGATTTCATCATCCTTTCTTGCGAAAAATGAAAAGTTTTAGATAGTTACTTGTCATAATAACACTGTCGTTTGTAGAATTTTTTATTATTACTGTTCCTACTTTTACATTTCGTTACCAACCTAATTTATGGTAATAAATATAGCTCAAAAAAAACTAAAAAACACGCCTCTAAAGGATATCGAACTGAAAATTTTAAAATAATTGTTTTAAATAAGTTTGATACGATAACGAATGAAAAATGCTAGTACTATTGTGAAGAATGCGATAGGTGACTGATATACAAAAACATGGCACAAAGCGCCCACCTTTTTTCACAATAATACTAGTATTTTTCGTTCGTTATTGTTTTAAGCTCATTTGAAAAAATATTTTTAACATTTTAGTTTGATGTTCTTTAAAAACGTATTTTTTAGTTTTTTTAAACTATATTCATTTCTCACTTTTTAGTCCGAGTTATTATCAAAAATCTTTTTTTTTTGACTTCAAGTCACTAGTATTATAAATCTTCAACAGACGGCGAACGAATGTAAAATTCCTCTCAAACAACATAATAAAGTTTGAGGTCTCAGATTCTTTAGTAATACTCAGATGCAGTAAGTCTCCAACAGAGTGCGGACAGTTGTAAAACTGTTTGGGTGTACAATTTACGATAAAGTTTTCATTGTTAAAATCTGGTTTGCTTTCAAATAATCGAGTTAGACAACCTGGTTAATCAATATTTAGACGTGTAGTTTTTAATTTGAAAAAATACGGATCATTAAAATAAAATAAATATCATCCATATGAATTTAGGATTTTTCATGGACTCGGACCAGATTGCTATGCTAAAACCCTGAAATGTACGAGTACTGCTAGGTCTTTTGCTTTCAACAAAACAGTCGTTTATAAGTTTTACGATAATTTGAAAACCGTGTATAAAAGATATTAGTTTACTGCAGATCGTTTATTGAATTTCGATGAGTCTGGTATATCGACAGAATTAGACACTCCAAAAGTGTTAGCTTCAAAGACTCAAAAATAGGTCGGGCAAATTGTACCTTCAGAAAGAGGTGGATTAGTAATATTTGGCGGCATTATCTCAGCAAGCGGAAATTGTTATTTCATATCAAACTTTCGTGCCAAGAAATATCCAATTTCCGTTGGGACAATTATTTTATTGACAATGTCAAATTAACATTAAAACTCTTCCTTTTCAACAATACCATAACAACAATAATTCAACGGTAATAAGATCAAGAAAATAAATAAATAAATAACACAAACTATAATCAAATAATCAACATTTCTCCCCTCGCTAGAAGAATCAACTCAGTCTTCTAGTTCCAATTTGCAGATCTTAGTTACTGGCCGTCTAAATTCTGAATACGCTGTCTTGACGTCTACCGCCCTAACTCGTAAATCTGTACCTGGATGCACACCTATGACTTTTTCTAATTTCCATTTATATCGTGGAGCTTGGTCATCGACCACAATATCCTCTCTGCGATGGGTTTGCTCTCGTTGGACCACTTACTTCTTTTCGTCAAACGTGAAAGATATTTTTTACCCATCTGTCCCAAAATGTGTTGTGTTGGGATATCCTTCAAATGAGAATATTTTCTACAATCAGCCATTCTGATTTCTTGTTCTGGAAGTGACAGATTTCTAATAGTTCGAACTCCTTTCAAAGTGAATTTTTTATCTTCATCATCTGTTTTTCATATTTTCAAGTTCAGTCTCATTGAATTTTGCTGTATCGAATGATTTTTATTTTCACAATGAAGGAAAAGTGATTCTGATACACCAGAAAGTTCTAATTCATCAGCTATCTTCTCGGTCCATATAATTTGACTGGAATTGTCCTCAATAAAACTTTGGTGTTTGATATATTCTTCATTGCACACACTATTTCAGAATTATTTTCCGTAGATGATTCGTTGACGTTAACTTCCGGATTTCTAGAATGTAGGTATTTATGTAGCAACTGATGATGATATAATTTACAGTAATTTTGGCCACACACTTTTCTGTATCTACACTTAAACTTTTGGTGTTTACTTCCTAGACAAGAAAAACATAACTTTTTGTCGGTTACAACTTATCTATTCATCAGCTTGCATCTGTGGACATAAGTTATCATGACATTTTTTGTCATGATAACTTGTTCAAATTTCGAGTATTTACAAGGTGAACTAACATAACAAGCTGCATTAGATATGAAATGAAATGAAGAGAAATCTTCTAGAGTCACATCACCCTTTTTAGACGAATCAATTTCTCCCCAACTCAATTTCAGTAATTCAGGAAGTTAAGTGAGTAGTTATTTGATTAATTGAGGATTCTGCAGATGTCCCTTGAATTCTAGGGTTTTCATAATAGATTTACTTTTGCTGAGAATAGTATTAACTTTTCCAAATTGCTATCTTTGATGCAAGGCATACATTTTATTTTCGGTTTCAATAATAAATTCTGGTCTGCCAAATCTTTGTAGAGTATGGATTACTAAGTCTACATTATCAGCAGTCAGTAATATTACAGCAACCAAGGACTTTGCTTCACCTTTGAGATGTCTTCATTTGAATAACCGCAGTATTTTCGTACATTAGTAAGTTGCCTATGAACTAGCGGCCATTTCTGGGAATTTCCGTCAAAATATGGAAATTTATTTTCCATCAACTGTCTCTTCTGGAATTTATCTGTTTCAACTGGATTACTCATACATGGAGTAGCTTGAGTAACATTTAAGATATTAGTGATAGTTTCACAGAGTTATTGTATATCTTTGTTATTATTGGAGTAATCAGTTTCCGGAACAATGAGAGTGTCTGTTTTATAATCCATCTGTAATGTCATTTATCCATTTTACTACTTCCTCGTGTTTTGATATTCCACTCTGGTTTGTTCTTGAATCTTCATGAAAGTTGGTTTCATCAATACTTTTCAACTCTGCATTTTAAAGGTCTTATTGCACTTTTAGAAGCCGTGAATTGTTCTTTATATGCTGTTTTTTCTCTTCTAGTTCATACTCGATTCGTCTGCTCTCTTGTAATTCTTGTCTTCGTT
>WOGN01003619.1:2070-15020 GCA_015342105.1 Leptinotarsa texana
TCACCCCGAAACCGGTCTATCGGTTGGTCGGATCGACCAAACGAAATTATTTCTGCTTCTCATAGTGGAAACTAATTTGCGATGAATCTTCCAAGTCAAAGACGTTGCACAGGTGCCTGATGGTTTTACTTCAACTCTCTGCGCGGCGTTAGCTGGGTGAGTTGTATGTTTTTCCGTTGGGTATCTGCCACACGTACCTACAAAGTCGTAGGTCTGCATGGGAGGAAAGGGGGAACCCTGAACTTGCATATGACCGACAGGTCGTATATAGATAACTCTAAAAATGAAAGATTGATTTTCATAAGGAACTTTAGATAATTCTAAAAAAAGAAATATAATGACGCCTCTGAGTATTTATTGTCAATTGACTTTGATGAGGCAAGACCAACCAGTTCATGCTTCCACTGGAAAAACTTGTAGATTCGTTTTTCTTAACTGGTGAAGAAGTGAATGAATATCAAAATAAAAAATGTAAATGATTTACACATTCCATTTGATCAAATTATCTAAAGGAACCATTTGCTCAGACCAGACTCAACTCCCTACACTGTAGTTTGATGCGCTGACACCTATCGGAAAACAACTACTTATCTTGCTAATACCACGAAAGGCGCTTTGAAGGCACCTGGCGGTTTAAAAAAAATGTTTAGTGTACTTACGTATTACGAATCCGAAAGAAAAAACGGCGCTATCCCTTATTTACAAAGTTACGGCCCTTCAAAGTTCAGTAAAGGGCAACTTTCCAGCCTTCTTTTCCACATGATGAATCATTTAAATACACAAGCATTTATTCACTAGGTCACCTTCACTTCTGATTCCTCCTCAATTGATACTTTTCAATTCAAGAATCAACATTTTTCTTATAAAAAATTAATTTAAAAACGATTGCTTCTTCTGGTGACATTCTTATATTTCTATCACTAGTGATATTTCAGGAAAAGTGGTTGGTATTTGCCGCCGCAAATCCCTAGATTTGGGATTTCAGATTGACGTGAGTGATTAAAAAACAAAGAATAAAGGCAAAAAACATTTGATTTAAATCACAAAATAATCTATAGATGTTTAACTTTCTCTGTCAGTTTATATATCCAATTTATTGTTTTTAACTCATTTTACTGCCCTGAAGAAGCTTCCCATCAGAAGCGAAAGCTTGGCAAAGTAGAGCAGAGTTTTTGATTTTTGATTTTTTGACACACATGTACACTCGATAAAAATCTCTCTCTCTCTCTCGTCAATACTAGGCAGGCGGTCTTCGATTGAAGAAAAAATGTGAATAGACAAGAAAAGTACTTAATAAAAATAACTGCGTGAACGCATGCGATTTCCTTTATTGACTTCATTTATGAGTTTTATGTTCTCTGTTGGGGGAAAGTTATGTTTCGTATGGCGTGTGTTGCGGGATTCGATTTATATATTATTGGGTTTATGTATGCCTTTGTGTGGTCGTCATATCTTTGGATCAGTTTTTTTTTGGTTTGGCCGATATAGAATTTGTTGCAGTCCGAGCATTGTATGCTGCACACCTCGTTTAGGTTTTTGTCTTCTTTTGTTTCATAACTATTTATTTTTTGTGTTATTTTCGTGTTTGGCTTATATGCGATGTTGTTGTTTGGAGGTTTGAAGATGTTTGTTAGTTTTTTGTTTTGATGACCTACCTATGTGAATGCTATCTGCAGGATATTAGTGTGAATCATCCTGTAAGTTGAGAATGAATAGTTTTAGTTTTTATATACTGGTGTTTTAATATACAGAAGGCTCGAAGAGCAACGGATTGTTTTATGTATTGTAGTTGAAAAATAAACGTAAAAGAGAAACAATTGTGTATGATTTGGAGTAATGAAATCACCCTCAAATTAGGAAACAACTATCCATCGTTATATTGTTTTATCTTTTGAAGTAGTTTGATTCTTGTTCTGTATTTTTTGTTTGATTCTGTTTTCTAGTTTATCTATTGTCTTTTGGGTGTATCCTTTCTCGTTCGCTATTTGGTATGTGATTTTCCTTTCTTTGTTCCAGGCTTCATTGCTAAGTGATATCCTCAACATTCTGTATATAAATGTGTTATAGGCAGCCATATTGTGTGACGGTGGGTGCTTTGAACTTGCGGGTATGGTGAAGCTTGTTTGTGTAGGTTTCCTGTAGATTGCCATTTGAAATTGTGTTTTGTTGTGGTTATATCCGATAGTTATGCCCAGGTAGTTGAGTTTTGAGTTGTTTTCTCCTTGTATGCTGAAAATAAGTTTTTGATTCATTTTTCAATTTCCTTTGTTATTTGATATATTTTTATTCCATTGTTTTGTGAATGTACAGGCCGTCGTCAACGTATCTGAACCATTCTCCTTTTCTATCATGTGTTTTTATTATTTTTAAGATTTTCTCATCTATGGTTTGCAGGTATATTTCGGATATAATGCTAGATAGCGGGAATCCCATCCCTAGTCCATCTGTTAGTTTATACATTTTTCCTTCGGATTCGAAATAGTTCTGGTGGAGTATTATATTCAGGCTGTGTTCCATCTGAATAATGTAGATCTTGTCTATGTTTTGATGTTTTAGTTTATCTGATATGATTTTTATACTTTCGTTGATCGGTATGTTGGAGTAAATGTTTTTATGTCGAATGAGAATAGTTTAGTGTTCGTGCTGACCTTGGTCGTTGAGATTCTGTCTGTGAGTTGCATTGAATTTTTGACGTTCTGGTTGTTGTTCCTGTTGATTTTGTTTTTGAGTTCAACGACTATGATTTTTGAAATTTCGTATGAAAGTGCTTTGGTGAAATTGATAAACGGTCTAATAGGTTTATTTTCCTCATATATCTTTATTTGTACGTTGAGTTTTGGTGCTCTTGGGTTGTTGACAAGGTATAAAATTTTTCTTTCAAACCTTCAAATTTTCCTAAATGGTTCTCATCCAAGTAAAAACAATAAATCTAAATTGGAAAGCGATTTTATAAAAAGATCTGGGAATTCCTTAGTAATGAAGACTAAGTATATGATGTTTACTCAACTAAAATATCAATATGAGATTCCCGTAAAAGTAACTAAAAGTAACTAAAATCTTGAATCTTTCTGGGAATACATCAGCGACGAGAAAAAAAATATATTCTACGAAAGACATTTGTTGTGGGATGACTCAATACTTCTTACCGTTTTTGGTTACATAACCTTCCACAATCTGAAAAATATACGAATCAATAGAGAATCTGAATTTCACCCATTGTCTAATATATAAAATGATTTGAAATCTCTGAAACAACTAAAAAAGAAGAATTGAAAATAAATAGCTATGAGCTGTAAATAGCTGTAAGTACTCGAACGACCCATAAATAGTCATCTCTCGGAGAAATCAGTCCAGAAGACGATTGTGGATACTAACAATCGAAACGTCGTGAACTAACTTGGCTTGATATCTCTTAACTTTTTCATTTTTTTTCTTTATTTTCATTTTGTGTTTCTTTATGTTCAATTTATGATCAATTGTTTTATTTTTAGTTGTATTTTATTCTACTATTATTTCATTTCAGGTTTTTTTTGCTTAATATAATTGTAATTTACAGCTATTTATTTTTAATTCTTCTTTTTTACTTGTTTCAGGGATTTTAAATCATTTTATATATTAGACAATGGACGACAATGGAATACTAGTGAAATTCATCATGAAACATTATCAATCACCTTCAAACAAATAGAGAATCTGATGAAGTATAATAAGGAGCAATTTAAAAAGTTCACTCTGAAAAGTTACTGCGTAATATGAATCACTGAAAAGCCTACATAGTTAGTAACTTGTATTCATAAATGTTGCCTACAAAATTTAAAAAAATATTAAAAGTCAAATTCCTGTGCATAGCTTCCTTTAGTGGTCAACATTTCGGAAAACAAATTTATTCCGTTATCAAAACCCAAAATTCATTCTGAAACTTTCGCCTCAAATTATAAATAGCTACAATTCTTTTGATGTCCGTCAGAAGAATGGAATGTCCATATATCATATGCGATAGTCTACATGACTACATATACTGTATGTTTCTTTGAGAATTCAGTTGAAGTTCATATTTTCGTTTTCAACCTCTCGTCTCAGCAATCGCCACAAGGGTGATCCATTTCCTCAGATCCATGTGGAATACAATTGTTACTAGCTAAAAGAGTATATGCGGCTCTTTAAGTTTTCTAACGTTGTCATTAGTTTCTCTGGTGATAATTTTCGTTTAAATCCATTTCATAGCATGATCACCAGATGATTTTAGAATATGCTTCGCCATCCCAGATTCTGCCAACTGTCTTCTCCTTATATATTCACGATGTACTATTCTTCTCACATCTAGGGGTCTTGAGATTTCACCTTCATAACTTTTTCTACTTTCGTTTTCCGAACAGTATTTTCATATTTAATTTGTGTTGAAAGTAATTCCAATGTGTTGGTAGTTCTAAAAGTTGTTCATACATTATATCTATAACCGATGCGTCTCAATTTCTCAGACAAACCGGGAACATAAAGTATGACGTTAGTTATGAAATGAATGTTGTGTTTGTAATGATTGTGTAATCTGTATATGTGTATTGCTTCCACCAACTTCATTGAATGCTACTCCCATAAACTGCTCCGAATAGGCGTTCTGCTCATTCAATGATGTATAATGACAAATCATCCTCGTATATCTCAACAGTGAATCTTGAACCAAAAACAGTCCTCAACATTGATTCTTATTATGACAACACTATACTTTTTGCCTCAGCCTTATATGTCACAACAGATTCGATATCCTCTGAAGCATAAAAAAGTGTTACATGTAGTAATAGATCATTGAAAAGGTCGCGGTAAGCCAATTGATATACACTAAAATTGCATATCCTGAAGAATTATATCTTCACGAATTTTTTCACAATTGACAGTATACACAGGAAACAGAAAGCCAAAACATTTCTTTCCCTACATTATTCTCTCCTAAAAATATACTCCTTTCAATTTACAGAAAATAAATTAATTTATCAACTTTGGACGGCATAGTCAGTTTTCTGATTTCTATTCTTCATTTGTTTAAAGGTGTATGACAATATTTCATGGTGAATATTACTGGAGTTTTTTCCCAAACACCAAATCGTTATTTCTACACCTCGACACGTGTTTCGATCACCAAGTGATCATCTTCAAAGAGGAAGATCAAAACTGTTTCAATCTTCCTCTTTGAAGATGATCACTTGGTGATCGAAACACGTGTCGAGGTGAAAAAATAACGATTTGGTGTTTGGGAAAAACTCCAGTAATATTCATTACTACACCAAAGGTTCCAAACAGTGCATCATAAATTTCATGGTGAACTTCATTAGTTCGGACTTCCATTGTCTAATAAAAAATAAAATGAATTGAAATCCCTAAATGAATTGATTGAATCAAAAAGAGAGAGTAGCTGGAAATAAAAATTATATTGAGATAAAAAAACCCTGAACTTAAATTACAATAAAATGAAATACAAGCAACATTGAAAATTGAACAATTAACAGGAAATTAAAAATCAAAAATTAAAATATTTCACGCCAAGTTACTTCACAACGTTTCGATTGTTTCAAGACATGACTGGACTTATTCCTCCAAAAGAAGGATATTTATAGGTCATTTGAATGCTTTCACTTTTCCCTTGCCATATCTTGCCTTACACTATGATGGCTTGGTCGAATGCGTTGTTGGACAACATATAGGCGACTTCTTTGAATTTTCTTCTTAACCAGTGTTCCTCCTTGCGGATGATCTCTGCTTGAGACCATTTGATGTTATGGATGAGTCCAAACATGCTCTGCTATTCCCAATTTGCTTTTTCCTCCATGCTGTGTGTGTGTTTCTTGTGCTTGGCAATGTGAACTTCCAATGTTCTATTAGTTTCACCGATATAGGATTCTCCGCACTCGCAGGGTATCCGATAAAGGCAATTCTTGGAATTGCAGTCCGCGTTTGGTAACCTGGTTTTAGGGAGGCTGCTACGGATAGTGTTTCCGAATCTGAAACAGGTTCTGATTTTATATTTGGATGAGAAAAATTGGGTACAAGTGTAACATCAGCGTAGCGTAGAGATACACAACTCCCGGCCAACTTCCGCCAAACGGTCAACTTCCGCGAAACCGGTGAAGAGAAGAGTGGGAAGAGGAGATAGATGAAAGCATCTATAAATATTCGTCTTTCGAAGGAATAAGACCATCACGCGAAGACTATTGTGGATACTAACAATCGAAATGTCGTGAAGTCACTTTAAATTATTATTTTTAAATTTTTTATTTTTAATTTCTTGTTAAATGTTCAATTTTCAATTGTTGCTTGTATTTAATATTTTTTACTTCTTTTTGTTCATTGTAGTGACGAGAAATCTTCATCTAGCACTTCTTCAACTGATTTTCTAATGTTTGAAATTTTAAGGAAAATCTTTCCGTTTTTATTCTCTTTTCTGATACTTATCTCAGATAAAGAAGGGTATGTGCGTTATTTTTTATATTTGTTAGTTCATGAAAGAAGTATTCAAGCACATTATCTTATTCTTGATTTCAAATATTAGAATTGTAACTTCCATTCTGGGCTCAAAAGAAATATGTTATAATTTAGTTTAATCTTGCTCTTGTCGAGGAGTTAAAAATAACGGTTTGGTGTTATAATAAAACTCCAGTAATATTCATATTCTATTAACTTTTCTGGGAATTTTCACCTTATTCTATGGGAGAAAAAATAAAATTTCAATAAAAAACTTTATTCTGGTGTAGAATCAGCGAACTTCTTTGTTCAATCCGATCAATAATTGTGTAAGTTCAAAGTATTTTTCACAAAAAAAATATACTATATATCAGTAACTTTTCATATTCAACAATTTTGCTTATTTCAACGTTTTGGAGGCTAAAATCTGGCTGTATCTTCAAAATTGTGAAAAATAAAATGCAACTTGCAGTTTTTTCCCGTTTCGGTCGGTCGGTAGCCGGACGGTTCGACGTGGATGCTTTGTTCACTCAGTCAATCGGCCGATATGTCAGTCAATGGTTCAAGTCCCAGGCTGAACGCTCGATTTTCACTTGCTATCGTCCAACCCGTGTTAGGTTAGGTTAGGAATCACACGTTAAACGGTAAGACCTCGTTAGTCCTTAGCTCGCACTTCTGAGGGTTGTCGTTCGTAGGGGTGCGATAGCTGGTTAACGGAAAAAATATATTTTTTTTAAATTTTCATTCCCTTCATTTCCTCCAATATTCTGCGGAATTTGAAAAGTTGATAAAAAAATTACTTCCTCTAGGAAAAATGGCTTTTGTTAAAAACATCTTGTTGATTTTATACATTCTATTTTCCGAAATATTATTATTATTAATTGAATGAGGATTTTTTTGCAAATCTTGGAATACATTATGCTTATCAGAACAATATTGTGCGAATTGGGTTAGTGATTTCTGTTTATCATTTTCAGGTAAAGGTGATGTCTTTGGTGATTCATTCTGGAAAGATAATGCGGTAGGCCAGTCTGCTGCTAATGTGCGTGCTTTAACTTACTGTGATTTACATACAATTAAAAGAGACAAACTTCTAGAAGTATTAGATTTTTATCAAGCTTTCGCTAATAGTTTCGCGAGAAATTTAATTTTAACGTATAATTTAAGGCATCGTTTAATATTTAGAAAAGTTGCCGATGTTAAGAGAGAAAAAGAATTGGCAGAACGAAGAAAAAACGAGCCACAGTTAGATCAAAATCAAGATCATTTAGTGCGGAAGATCTTCTCAAAATTTCGTCGTGATCGGAGTCAGCACGTTGTCAATACACCGATTGTGACACCATCTGATGTAGAAAAGGGGGATGAAATAAACGATAAATCCACGAGAGGGATGTCGACAACTAAATTATCTGCAGTAACTGAGAGAGATGACAGTAGTGGGGGAGGAGTTAAAACTACTGTAGCACGGCCGGTTACAGGTATTTTCTTTTTTTGAATCTAGTTTTGAATAATGCATTCAATAACACTTTATCGAGATGTTTTGACAGAACTTCAGCAAATCGTTCAGCATACAATATTTTCAACAGGCATGTTCAATGTTTTGTTAAATTCTCACAAATATTATCGAGTACTAAATACATTTATCACATAATAATATTAGGTGTATTCATGAAAAATCAAGAAAACTGTTTCCACTATAATATTCATTTGCATGAAAAAATCAACAAAGCCTCAAATTGTTATATCTAATGATAATACTATATATGAACTATTTTTTTAATGAATAATCGGCTTATCAAACTATAGAAGAAATACCAATCAGTCGTTATTATCCCTTCTTTCACTTCATATCTATGGTGACGAAATGATTTTTTTAAGTATGTTTCGGCATTAGATCATTTATAATGCATACATATTTTCTCATTCGATTCATTCTTTGAACTTTGTAGGACAAAAATTTCAAGTAAATAAGGTATTTTTCAAATCTAAATATTTTTTTATACACTTTGGCGCTAAACTTGATAATAAAATAATCGGCTCATGATTTTTCATCTCGTTTCCAAAGAATCGTATGTTTGAAGGTGATTGACAATGTTTCATGATGAATTTCACTAGTTCTAATATAAAATGATTTAAAATCCCTGAAACCACTAAAAAATAAGAATTAAAAATGAATAGCTGAAAATAACAATTATATTAAGCAAAAATAACCTGACATGAAATAATAGTGAAATAAAATACAAGTAAAATTGAACGATTGAACAAAAAAATAAAGAAATATAAATTAAAATAAAAATTAAAAATTAAGAGACTCCAAGTCACGTTAGTTCACAACGTTTGGATTGCTAGTATCTACAGTCGTCTTCGGGTGACGACTGGACTGATTCCTCCGAGAGATGAATATTTATAGATGCTTTCATCTATCTCCTTTTCCCACTCTCCGCTTCACCGGTTTAGCGGAAGCTGACCGTTTAGCGGGAGTTGTGTATCTCTACGCTACGCTGATGTTATACTTCCATCAGTCCAAAGGGTAAGGGAGCTGGGCTCCAACCTGAACAAAATCAAGAGGACGTGCAGGAATCAGTCCAGTCATCACCCGAAGACGATTGTAGATACTAATAATCGAAACGTCATGAACTAACGTGACTTGGAATCACTTAACTTTTTGTTTTTATTTTCATTTATATTTCTTTATTTTTGTTCAATCGTTCTATTTTACTTGTATTTTATTTCACTATTATTTCATTTCAGGTTATTTTTGCTTAATATAATTCTTATTTTCAGCTATTCATTTTCAATTCTTCTTTTTTAGTTGGTTCAGGGATTTCAAATCATTTTATATTAGACAATGGAAGTCTGAACTAGTGAGATTCATCTAAAGGATATTAAATCCAATCCACAGACAACATAACAGAACTTATGTTGTTATAAAATTTTTACTAGATTTTTTATATTGTAAGCTTCTTATTGTATTTTCAACTCCAGTGGAATGTGATTATTCAATATAAATGGAATTAAGAATATTATTCTGTTAGTCAAATTCATTATCATTAGTTAAAATATACTCCGACAAACTTTTGCCAACATTACTATACTAGTTAACTTTCCTAAAATAAGGTCTTATTCAAAGACCTACTATTTAAACTTGTTCTTTGGCTTATTCATGATCTGAAATAATTTTCGTATTCTTTTTGTAAATTCAAATTAACAATTTTTCTTTCAGTTATTGATATAATCCATTTTGTTTGTTGATTGATTGAATTATTAAATTGGTTATCTATTTTTCTTTTTTTTTTAATCAACATTTCATTTCATGACTTGTACTTTTATCCTTGGACATTTTAATTTTCTTTCATTTTATATTTTGACCGCTAACAGATTTCTGAGAATTATTGGAAGAAAAAATGAAAAATTTAAGAATGAATATACATATTCCTGCTGCTTTACTTTTGAAGTTGCTAGATTGGAACAACGCAAAATTCATCAAAATATATCAGGAAATAATATCGTCATTCAACATGAATGTAATTATAAAATTTTTTCGGGTACATAAAACACTGGTATTTTAGTTAAAATGTATGTTTTTCCTATCAATAAGTGGAGTACTACACACAGAATCCGTGGAAAAGTAAGAACAGTCAAATCGGCTAAAAGTTACTATAATAGATCAGAAAATGAGTGACTTCGTTTCTACAACGATACTAAACTGCTGTAACTGATAATGTTACAACAATAAACTGTCAATCAATGAATTTCAGTACGAGGAAGTAAATGGGGAAGATTGTTGGGGTCAGCCAGTTTAGACTCCAGCTCAGAAACATCCACAGCACCGCAAGGTTTCACTAGAAGTTTAAGTGCAAAGGATCCGAAAGACAGACCGAGCTCATCATCGTCAGGTGGATCGGCAAGTCAACCACCAGGATCTGGTAACAAAATTTTTCCAAAGTTACAGAAAGTTTCGTCCACCTCAAGTCCTGGAATTACTAGACAAGATACGATAGATGAGATGGTAGAAGTCGAACAGCCCCATTCCAGAAATTTATCTCTGAGAAAGATGCAGAGCTATGACTGCGGATTGAGAGATCCATCAACTGCTTCAATGTATCAAACATCCGTCCCTGAAATAATTGCTCCTTCGGAGTACAAAGAACTTATGACCAATCTCATGGATTTCAAGGTGAGTCCAGTAGATAGTCTCAGTGATGAGAAATGTACATTATCAGTAGTTGAGAAAAAAAAGGGAATTATAGCTGTATCTCAACAACAGCATGTTTTCGAGATTGCATTTTATTTATCACCAATGTAACTTTCACTGCAAATGAAATATGTTTCATTTCTATTAGATGGTTATAAAAATAAATTATCTAAATAAAGTTAGCACGAAATGGTTAAGGTTCTCGCGGTCGAGGTTTCCAGTGTCACTTTATCCCTTATACATCCCGAGTTAATATCTCCGATGACTGGATATAACAATTGCGTAACGCCTATTTATGTTGACTCCTCAGGAAAGTTTGGTGTGCTAATACCTGAACCTGGCTTGGATAAATTTCGTTAGGCGTGTTTATGTTGATTCAGGTTTTCTGGTGTGATAATACCTGTACCTGAATTTGGTAAATTGTCACTAACGTTTGTCGACCCTTTTCTACCTACCGTTATGATGCCATTCTAGAGCTTCTCAGAAAGGGATTCCACATTCGATTAAAGATCACAGCTTTTTCTTTTGTGTTAAAATCATTCGTGTATTTGTTGATTTCTATTGCCTCCCGTAGCAGTCAGCTATGGTATCCCAAGTCGAGAGCAACGATTTCCGTGTTTTCGAACAGAATACTGTGGTTTCCTCCACTGAGTGCATATTTTGTCATAGCTGATTTGTCCGTTTACCTAGTCTACAGTTTCTTATATGCTTACATTCGATGGTTCCGATGTATACCTTTCCATAAGTGCACGGTATTCAATAAACCCCTGCTGCTGATAGTGGATCCTTTTTATCATCAGCAGACCTGAGGTTTGGTTGTATCTTCTTTTGTGGGTTTGAAAACCGTTTCGGTTTTGAACTTTGTCGATCTCGGGTACACTCTATTCAAGATCAACAGAGCCATGAAACTGATGAGTTCTACGGCTCGAACCGGGAGGAAGGCTCAGATTGTTACATACGCGTATCCACCTTATATTCCTAAGGACACAGTCATATTTGGGAAACTCTTGGGGAAACAACATCAAAACGGTTTTCAAACCCGCCAAGAAGATACAGCAAAGCTTCAGGTCAGCGTAAGAAGTTCAAAAATGGCAAACAGCATGCCAGTAGGTAGAAAAGGATCAACGAAAGTTATTGATAATTTACCAAATCCAGGTACAGGTATTATCACATCAGACTACCTGAATCAAGATAAATACGCTTTACGTAATTTACCTGAGCCAGGTACAGGAATTGGCACACCGAGCTAACTGCGAATTCAACATAAATACGCGATACGCAGGCGTAATATCTAGTCATCGGAGATATTACCTTAGCTGGGAAAACCAGCCACTCGTGCCAGCTAAATGTCAGAAACAAATTCCAAAAATGTACGGCCTTCAAACACGGAAAATAGTGATACTATAAACTTAACACTCTCTATGACTCTATTAACTCTCTATGACTGGTTCTGTATGAATTCATTGCATACAAGAGCAGAAAAAAGTTTTTGGACCTTTACATTGATGAGTGTCTTGACTGGAGGAGACACTGTGAATCAGTAATTTATAAATTTAACTCTGTAAGATATCTATTCAGAAACATGAGATTAGTTTTAACGGAGAAACAACTGATAATGTTATATTATGTACAGGTCGAATTCCGACTAAGATACGGAATATGTTTTGGGGGTCATCGACTTGTTTTAATGATGTGTTCATATCGCAGAAAAAATTGATTCGTTGTATTGTTGGTGTCTGTCGTACATCTAGTTATAGACATTTTTTTAAAACCTATCAAATCTTAACCTTGCCGTGTTTGTACACATTTAAAGTGTGTGTTTTTGTATTTCGTAATTTAAACTCTTTCAAAACCAATAAACAAATTCATAATGTTATTACAAGAGAGCGGAATGATTTACATGTGCCATTTTCAAGAACTAATCTTTTATATAGATCACCCACTGTAACTGGGCAAAAGTTGTACAATAAACTTCCCCCCGAAATTAAATCATGTATAACACTGAAAGCATTCAAACAATGTCTTAGGAAGTACCTGTTGAATGGTAACCAAGGGTTGGGTCCACCGGGTGGTTAGCCCTCTGGACCCACGGCCAGCACCGGAGGCACCGGAGTTCTCATTCCCGGGTGTGCCTAGCCTGCCGGTCCGGTTTTGCACCAGTTGCTCGGGTAAGTGGTGTCGCAACTCACCAAAGGCTAAGGGTGTATAATAAATATTCCGGAGAGGTGCATTGTGACATGCTCAGGGTTCCCCCTTTCCTCTCATGCAGACCTACGACTTTGTAGGTACGTGTGGCAGATAC
>WOGN01003620.1:0-15019 GCA_015342105.1 Leptinotarsa texana
CTCGGTGACAGAGTTGTGGTCACCTCGTTCAGAGTCGAAAACTATACCGAGTTCATCAGCTGCTCGGGCAGCTGCCCTAAGTAGAAATGCTCCAATTACTGCTCTCTCATGGTCACGGACCATGCAGAGAAGAGGATCCGAACTCCTGACGACTTAATTATTATTATTATTATTAATAACCAGATTCAACGCCAGAACCACAGTAAACAATGACTGCATGAAGATTATAATAGTGGTCTGCTACATTGAAGTGTTCATCTATTTCGAACCTTCGTAAGAATTTAGTGCTTCCGTCAGAGGTTGAATTATGTTTGAAGATCATAAGAATACTGGTGCCTCAGCTATACTTGTTTTCTGATAATAGTCAGTTAGTTTGGTGCATGTTTGGCAATATAGTTGTTCATCTCCCGTTGAAAGTTCCATTTTCAGATAATTTAACAAATAGTTTTGTACGGACTGGTTATCAGACATATTAGGAAACGCTAGTTGAAGTTCCAGAGAATTACCAAATAAAATTGAATTCTTCTTTCCTTCCAAATAATTGTTCTGATGTGAGAACATTAGACGTGATTCGCATAAACATTTTGCAAAAAATCTACGAAATTATTTCTTATATTCTTCTTTTTATCCACCAACGTGGATACTCGAAATTCGACATCTCAAATGAGATGAGCTCAATAAGATGATTCTCTAGGTCTTGTTTTTTTCTATCTCTCGTCAAATGAACTGACAAGTTCTATCAACACCAATTTCAATTGTTGGTATCTATACGATGATTCTCTTGGTGGAATTATAGATTTTGTCCTTCAGAAGTTTCTTCATAATTTTTTTAGAAATATTCAAAGGAAAGCTGCCCATGAAACAATTTTCGATGTTCTGGAAAATATACGTGTGAACGAATCATTGAGACCCACACCTTTAGTGTAGGAATATTCACAGAGGTGATTCCTGCATATGTTGTTGGCCATACAACTGCCGGAATCAATTTTTAATTATTGAAACACACTTACAGAGCGGTTTCGTGCTATTTGACCACTCGTCAGTGCAACGTAGTGTCTATCCATCATCGACATAAAGTCAAAAAAACCCGAAACCGTTCTGCAACTGTATTCCAATAATCGAAAATCGATTCCAGTAGTTGTATCGCAAACAGCATAATATACAGAAATCATTTCTGTGAAGAATCCTGAACTCACACCTATCGGAAATAATCCAACGCCCTTCGTGGTATTAGACAGTTTGCTCTGAAATTTGTTAGTATCATATTTGGACAACTGTTAGTTGAACCCGAATATTTCTGAAGGTTTTCTGGAAAATTAGGTCAGAAACATTTATGTTATGAGTATTGTCGTGGAATGTATAACTCAAGTGGTGAAGGTGTTTTCAGTCGCAAACCCAGGACAGATATATCTACCTACGTAGGATTGTATTTCAAGTGGAAATTTATGCTATTGGATTGAATATTCTCGGTCAGTCAAGCGGCGTTAGTAGCTTGTGGCTCCTACCGAGCAACGGTAGTTAAATTGGTAGAAAACTGACAAAAACGACTCTCTTCGATAGAAAGATTTAACAGATTGTCTCTGATCTGGATTCCTGGCCATACTGGCCTTAATGGCAATGAAGCTGCCGACTCTCTTTCAAAGAAGGGTGCTGCAAGCAGCTTCATCGGACCAGAAACTGTCATTGGCATCGTTTTAGGCTTTGCCAAACAAACTTTGAACACCTTGATGACAAAAAGATTCAAGAACATTTATGGATTTCTGGCAGAGTCTTCTCACTCCAATGCGTTTATTCACCCTTCGAAGCTTGATACCAAACAATTGTTGGACTAGAGTAGGGATGAACTACGATGCCTAACAGGCCTTCTTACAGGTCTCTGTCATTTGAATCATAATATGCAGAGACTTGGATTGTTGGAAGACAGTGTGTGTCGCCTCTGTTTGGAAAATGGTGAAACAGCAGATCATATGTTGTATTACTGTGTATTTGTGAAATTTATTTATTTTGTAAAATTCGATAGTGAACGTTTTTATTATTATTATATACTTTGTGCCTGCCCTGCTGGGACCGAATCAGGTTTTCAGAGTTTGGCACAGCACTACTCTCGCTATCTGACCTGAAAGACCACTCATCATACAAACTAATCGGCTTCGTTTAGAAGCTGGGTTTATTTGGCCGTGTACTACGTTCATTTGGTGTGCACCACAATAAACCCTTGCGGGTTGCAGTAGAGGGTCGAATTGACCCACTCACGTTAGACCTAACCTTACCTAATATATAACTCAACATAATTGCAAAAACTGATTTTGGTGTCCGGTATCCTCCAATAACTCAGTTGTTTTCATTGGCCCATGAATTTTTTTCAAAGCGATGTGGTTTTTATCGAAGTGAAATTATTATAAGGGAAACCGTTCGATTATGAAAACTGTCTCAGTCAGTTTCATTTGTGTTTTATTGAAATTATTCTATTGTAGAAGTTTATTGTATCTCAGAGTGAAGTAAAGTAGATTTGCGAAGAATAAAAACTCAAAGTCGTCTCAACAATTTATCACACTCAGATGTTAGAACGGTGAAACCATCAATTATCACATGTTTCTAACCTGCATAGGTTCTTTATCAAGTGAGTATGTGAAATTCTACATAAAACAAGAACAACATAACAATAGTTGTGAATAGAATAGTTTTTCCCCATTATAAAATATTTTGTTTTCCATGTAAGTATTTTATACTGCATTGTATTCACTATTGTTATGTTTTTTATCAATTCAGACTTCCACATTAGACTTCCAGTATAATATAAATTGATTTGAAATCCCTGAAAAAAATCAAATAGGTTAACCGAAAATAACAATTTTATTGAACAAAAGCTGAAATTACAAAAAAATATCATGCAAGCAATATCGAAAAAAATAAAAAAAGCTGATGATTAAAAATTAAAAAAATTATAAAAAAAATCATTACCAAAAAATAAAAATTAAAAGATTCCAAACCAAGTTATGTCACGACGTTTCGATTGTTAGTATCTACAATATTCTTCGGGTGATAACTGGACTTATTCCTCCAAAATCTGACGATTTATAGGTCATTCGAGTGCTTTCACCTATTCCCTATTTCCTCTCTCCGCTTCATTGGTTTTAGCGGGAGTTGACCGTTTGGCGGGAGTTAGTCGTTTTTCGATTGATTAGAGATTTCCATTTGTTACGTATCTCCATACAAGTTAGACTGAATGCGTTGTTAGACAACATATACGCGGCTTCTTTGAATTTTCTCCTAAGCCAGTGTTCCTCTTTGTGTATGATTTCAGTTTGAACCTACTTGATGTTATGTTGATGAGTCCAAACTGCTATTTCGGATTTGCTGGTTTCTCCTCGCTGTGTGTGTTTCTTGTTTTCAGCAATGCGAACTTTCAATGGCCTCTTAGTTTCACCGATGTATGATTTTCCCCACTCGCAGGGTATCCGGTAAATGCAATTCTTGGAATCGCAGTCTGCGTTTGGTGGCCTGGTTTTCGTGAGACTACTACGGATAGGTATCCCAGATCTGAAGCAGGTCCTGATGTTATACTTGGACCCAATCCTTCTTATCCCTTCCAATAACCCTCTGATGTAGGGATGTACAAGTACAGGTTGTGGCGGCTTCTCTTCCTTGTGGAGCTCTTGCTGTTTTCTAGCTGAAGCCTGTTCTACCATCACTCTGGAGTAACCATTCCGTTGAAGCTCATTTTTGTTGATGCCTAGTTCATTTGTATCAGAGATCTCGAAAGCACGGTCTAGTAGAGTCTTGATGATTTCTCTCTTAGTCGATTGATGGTGGTTGGATTTCTGGTTTAGGTACTGTCTTGTGTGAGTGGGTTTTCGATACAGATATTTCCCATTTAGTGTCGATCCTCTTCACCAATACGTCTAAGAAAGGCAATATATTGTGGACTTCTTTCTCCATAGTGAATGTGATGGAGGGACTTAAGTTGTTGATGTGCTTCAGGAAAGTGTCTAGTACTGCATGCCCATGGTTCCGTATTGTGGAGGTGTCGTCTACTTATCTCAACCAGACTCCGGGCTTCTTGTGGGCTTCTTCAATGTTTGTTGCTTGTATATCATTTCTTTCTAATTTCAGTTTTTAATTATTAAAATTTAAACAAAATCTTTTTGATTTTTTTCTGCGATTTCATATCAATTTATATCATATTAGACAATGGAAGTCCGAACTGCTGAAATACCATACGAAACATTGTCAACCACCTTCAAACAAATATTTTTATGTTTTTTTTCTGATGATGATGATGATAAACCTATATAGGTGCGGAACATTTACTGATTGATGGTTTTACCGTTGTAACATCTGAAGATGATAATACATTGTGAAGACGACTATGAGTATTTATATCTCGCAAATTTAAATTATCGAAAGTAACTTTTAACAAACGAAGATATGATTTTCAGTTCTGGTAATGACAAAACTGTGATAGATATGAAAATGATCAACGACTAATACTCACCGTTCTGGTAGATACTAGGAAAAATGGACTAGCAATTATTATAACGATAGGAATTATTTGTTTGTCGTTCATATTCATTCATATTTTGTTTTGAACGGATTTCATTTATATGGATCACTTCTGTTATCTATAAAAACAATTCAACCAGTACATGGACATTTACGTTTAGAGTGATTGAAAGTGAATGGTGATTTACTGACTAGCCATAAACCCGAAATGTTAATATGATATATGGAATTCCCACGAATTAGTTTACAAAATCACAAACATGTTTATTACTTATGTATTGTAGACCTTGGGAAGCTAGTGTAAATTGTTGCTGTTTTGTGAAAATATCACAATATAGTGTTGATGAATACGTTGAGAAGTGACCGTTTGTATTTTCAATACATTGTCAGTGTATGTGTATGTGTCTGAACTCACTATTTTCCATGTTGAGTGATTTTAATAAATTACAAATGATATATTCTGAATTTCTTTGATTACAGTTCCCGAATAACAAACTAATATTCTTCAATGTCGAAATCACAATCAAAAATATCTCATCAGATTGTTCCAAGACTGAGAATGATCTGAAGTAATAGAGTCAGGAATACTGATAAACCTACCAGAAAAGTTTTGAAGTAGGTGATATTTCTCAAAGAATATACTTGTCATATTTTGAAGACCACCAATGACTGTCAGATTCAAAGATTCATCCCTATTTGACTGACACTAAATCCATCTCATCCACATCCATATCCATATATTCCTGCATTTTTCATTTCGCTGTGGCGGTATGTATTTGTCAGTCATCCGAAATCACTTTGAACTGTACTTCACCTATATATGTGGATTTTTTATCGTATTATACAGGATGAATCTCCAGGAATTGCATCGATCTATTGTGGGATTTCTATAATGAGAAGTAATCTGAAAATTCAACAATATAGTAAAGCCGAAAGGGGCAACTCGGCTGAATTGTTTCCAGAATGTCGGCAGTTCTGGTTATACCGAAAGTAGCTGTCAAGGGTTACGCTTATTTCTTATGCTCAATACGAATAAATCATAAAATCTGGGGGTTTCCGTTTGAAAGAGTCACATTAGACCGTCAATTGAATTTCATTCATATTTCTTTACCACTCTGTATTGCGAAATATCGAAATTTCATTTGGAGTACCTATAGATATTAAACTTGGTTCATCTCTACAAGGAAAATTAATAATTATTGTGGGGTCTGCAAACATCATTTTTGAAATGAAAAACCAATAGACTCAGATATAGGACATTATGCAAAAAAATAATCAGATTATGATGTAGAATTCAAAAATGTAATAATATTTAGGGTTTTCCATTTGAAATAGTGAAAGTTGACAGCTACTTTCGGTATTACCAGAAATTCCGCCATTTTGAATGTATTTCAGCCGAGTTACCCCATCAACTTCAGTATATTATGAAATTTCCAAATTATTTCTCATTATAGTTTTCTCACAATCGATCGATGCAGTTCCTGAAGATAACATAAATTTTGTTATTTTTGAAACAATGGATCAGAAACATATTTCGTTTTTTTAATTTTACAGTACCTCTTTATGGAAAAAATACTGTTCAAGCAAAGCGATGGCATGAAATATGTTAAATGGACTCCGCTTCATCGGAAACAACAATGAGCTCATTTAACAATTTTTTTCATTTCTTGATTTGAAAGTTTATATTTCAAATAGTACATCTGCAAAAAATCTGAATTTTCGCTCTCAAACTTCCCCCTCAAATTAATTGTTGAATGTGGCGTTCACCGAAACAGAGCGTGGTCAAGCTTGACGTCACATCAGTCGACTAGGCGACAAGGAAGTGCTGGCGGATAAGCTCACGCCTTGGCCTTTGTGTTATATCACGAGGTGATCTGCTATGTCCAGCCTCATTCCAAGAGGTAGATTGGTGTGGACATTTCTATTCATTCCCGGCCACCGCCTTAGATTGAGGTGGACATTTCTGTCCATCCTCATGATTGGTTATTGTTTTCGTTGTTTTTGTTCATGTGTTTGTTTTATTGATGTGTGTTTCCACGAGTAGCAAGGGAAGAGTTGGTCACATCTGGCAGAAACCCGCATCACTAGAGGTAGGCTGATCAAAATGTGATTTCACCCAGTTCCCCAAGGGGATTCGTAACAGCATATCACCCTTGGCATAATTCCTTACATCTCAGACTGGATAGGCTAGTCCACGGTGGCATGTTTCGCAAAGGCTTTTGGAGAGTTTCAGTTACCTCACTCTACTTATTTCTGCCACAGACTAGAAGTCCGGCGACGCCGTCCGTTTGGCCATATTGGCTTCCCGGGCAAGGCCTCCAGTCCCCTGGCCATTCCCGTATCTGACACCTGGGGACGCGCCCAATAGGTAGCCCAACCCACGAGTTCCAACTAGTCATAAGCTCTATTTGCAGTTGATTTAGTAGGATATACCACTGCGCCACTTGTATTCAAATTCCGAAATCAACTGCACAAATACGTATTCCGGGGTGGAAGTCAGAATGATTAATATATTTCGGAAATGTGTTCATGATATGATATGTTCAAAATCAAGTGAAAACACCTCACCCTTGCCTCAGATACCCGACGAAAAAACAACAACTAATCCAGCTAAGTCTGGCAGAAAGCTGGAATAAAACAATCAGGCACCTTGTGCAACGTCTTCCATTTGAAAGATTTGCCACATTCGCTTGCATATGAAAGTAATTTTGTCATATTTCAAAATCAATTTCAACGTTCTACTTTGCACAAACTTGTTCTAAACAATAGAAGTAGGGTGAGAATTCGAAAATGATAAGTGAAAAGTGATTTGCCCCATTTCTTTCAATATAATTTTCATAAGTAGATTAAACAGTGAAAATACAGTTTATATCATTATAGCTTTTTCTCATTAGACCTAGCTTGAAAATAATCATAATAAGACTTTCAGTTTTCAGTCGAACTGATCAATAAACTCTTGAATCGTTAAAAATCAGTTGCAGTTGTGGAAATCTTTTCAAATTTCTACATCTCCATCATCGAAGAAAGTGGTAAACTGCACTAGAAACTCTTCATGAAGCAGGATAATTCATTCATAGACGATGCTATCGGATATTACTTAACATGTATACACCTTTGGAAAAGCTAGCCACTCGTGACAGCGAAACGTCAGAAAGAAATTCCAAAAATCGAAGGCCTTCAAAACCAAAAAAATGTGACGTCGCAAACCTCAGCTACGAATGCCCCAACTAGTTTGTCTTACACAGGATTGCTACAGAATATGCGAGGTATGAAGGTATGTTCAAAAAATAAGTTGGATTTCCTTTGGTTTCACAATATATTTGATTATTCATCAATTTACATTCTGTGCTCTCCAAAGTTATCCTCCTCAGATATAAAATCACATGTACAATTTATAAAAAGATATTTGTAAAAATTGGCTTGTCCGTTGAAATAAATAAATAAATAAATAAATAAATAAATAAATAAATAAAATACTTTTGTATGACCACCATTCATTGGTCTTTCTATAAAAACAGTTTTTTGGCACGCCGTGTCATTGACTGTTGACGCCGTAGTTGCTTCAATTTCAAGTTATTATCAAGAAGATGGACGTTGATTATGATAGTGGTAGTGATACCTCATTCAATATATCTGAGAAAGCAAATGCAATAGTATATAATATGTTATCGATCAAATCCAAGTTAGTATATGAGGATTTCCTCATATACTAACTTGGATGGCGCCACAAAAATTATTAAAAAAAAAATCTAGACATATGCCTACATGGTTTTTCGAAAAACTATCAAAAATTATAGAACCTTCTACGTTATGGAGTGTCTGTTCAATATTGAAAAGTACATTGAATGTTGGGGAAAATATTGACATAAAAGTCATTCATGTACAGTCCAATTTTTCTCTTTCAAATAGATCTGTTTTTACTAATTTGAATGGATTCCGCTTGTGACGATGAGCTGAAACAATCCTACGACATGGATTATTTTTGTACAACTTGCCATAAATCATTCAGATTGAAAAACCGGCCTCAAACTTAATCATGGAAAAATTCACAAAACGTCAGTGTCAAATTCAGAAAATAGCATTATGATGTCGATGGATCCATTAATTGGCAATTCCAGCAATAACATAAATTAAACAGGACAAAGTACATTATTATTATTGTTCAAAACATTGTCTGCTTTGGAGAAATCCACTAATATTGTGAGGAAAATCCCCAGATCAGCTAGAATTTGAGAAAAGTTAGAGGTATCTCTATGAACCTGAAAAGGTATGGAAAGCAAAATTAATGTTCAATTTTTCAAGAATGGATAGCGCTCAGAAATGTTCAAACACAGTCCAGAAAATTTCTGAATGCAATGTTGATTGCCTATTCAACGTGATTTCCAATAAATCCTTCTTTTATAAATAATGAATCAAAATCATTAGTTCAATTTTTATTCACGAAAAATATTCCAGTTATAAATACAGTCAGAATTTTCTTTTTTATTTATGATAACAATTCAAAGATAATGGGGTCGATCAGTGATTGACAGAAATCGAATTAGTTGAACAAAATAAGCTAGTAATACCTCAGTATATTTTGATTTGAAACGGCTTCTCTTGTCTATAGATATCATCCAAATTTGTTATCAAAAATTTTCGTTAAGTTGGATTTCAAAAACGCATTCAACATGATTGACAGAAATTTGATGTTACAATGGTCACAAGAGTTTTAGCGAGACCTGTCCACTTTTATATATCAATGCTACAGATTTCCAAAGTTTTTGAATTTTGGTGAACATTTGATTGAATCTCAGAGAGGTGTCCAACAAGGTGATCCTTCAGGACCTGCACTTTTCTACCTGACAATTGAATAACTAACCAGAGAACTAAATTGAGAACTCAATTGTTTTTATCTGGATGAGATGATATTGATATTATATTGAAGGATTTGGAGATACATAACTATTTTCCATTCAAAAGTGAACTTCGATAAATGTAAAATAATTTTCAATTCAAGTCTTGAATCAGAATCTCTTGCCGACATTATGGAAGTTGTTCCTGGTATAAAACTTATGAAAAATCAAAATGGGAACTACTTGGCGCCCCTCTCTCTATGGACGCTCTAGGTGAAAATTTGCAGAACAAAAAAGAGTCCCTCGACTTGATTCTCACCCGTTTATATGGTTTGCCAAAGGAAACTTTCTTTTCATTAATAAAAAATTGTTTAGCCTTTCCTAAACTACTCTATACTCTAAGATGCTCTCCTTATTCAAAAAGTCGACTATACCTAAATAAGTTTGATGATCATCTACGTAACATAATTGAAAATGTTACCAACAGCTGTTTCTCCGATATTTCTGAGTCTCAATGAACATTACCTGTGAATCGTGGAGGATTGGGTCTGCGATCAGCATTATCGCTGGCTTA
This sequence comes from Leptinotarsa texana, assembly GCA_015342105.1. Taxonomy (NCBI): domain Eukaryota; kingdom Metazoa; phylum Arthropoda; class Insecta; order Coleoptera; family Chrysomelidae; genus Leptinotarsa; species Leptinotarsa texana. Next base: position 9,913 of record WOGN01003620.1, read on the forward strand.
ACCAGCAATTTGTGTCTTCCATTAATAATGTTTGGCAATTGAGAGAAATCCCTTGGAAAAACCTTGCTTCAAAGCCCTCAATATTAAAGAATCTGGTGCTTTGTTGAACCCATTACCTCTTGCTACTCTGGGAACACTACTAGATAATGATACTTTCAGGGTAGCCATTGGACTCACATGGGGTTTGGATACTCCTCATAAATGTATTTGTGGTAGTGAGGTAAATGGAAAAGGTACTCATGGTTTGAGCTGCAGAAAGAGTTCTGGACGTTTTCCAAGACATCATCGAGTTAACGACATTATAAAAAGGGCCTTGATATCAACCGGGATTCCTTCTATCCTAGAACCACTAGGTACTAGTCGTGGTATTGGCAGACGCCCTGATGGAGAGATTTTTGTTCCCTGAAAATGTAGCAAAGCTGCCGTTCAGGATTCAACATGTACAGAAACATTGACTCCATCTTATTGAGTTGGAACATTCACAAATGCAGGTGCTGCTGCCATAACCAGTGAGAAAGCAAAACACCAGAAATATCGAAATGTTGGAAATGATTTTATATTTTATCCTGTGGCTGTAGAAACTTTTGGTGTACTTGGCCCCTCATCTATAAATTTCGTTGATGAAATTGATAGAAGAATGACTAAAAAAACTGAAGGAAAAATATCCAAAAAAATTAGTTAAGTTGTACAGCGTGGTAATTCAGCTTCTGCTTTTGGCACCATTCCATCGGGGTCACATTCATTGAATGAAATTTTTCTTCATCCCGTTGTTTCCAAATCCTATTTATACCCTGGTCACCATGGGAGATTGTTCCCTATCGAAAGATACAGATAAACATGAACAAGTTATATAATTTAAAACGCCTGCCATATCCAATTCAGTTTTAGACAGTTTAGCTTCAAATTCCTTATCCAACCAATCCAAAGAAGGGGTGAATCATCGATTCCGCGATTACCCACAAAAATGTAGCAGTGGCGAACGAAGTATCAGCAGTTACAACATTGTATCACAAATACATTCTTCAGTCAAAACTTTTGGGCTCAATAGGTTGACAAATATTGGAAACACCTGTTTCAAAAACAGTATAATCCAATTTCATCAGTTCGGACTTCCATTGTCTAATGTAATATAAAATGATTTGAAACCCTGAAAAAACAATTACGAAATTAATAAGGTTAACCGAAAATAACAATTTCATTAAACAAAAACTGAATTTACTAAAAACTAACATACAAGCTACAACCAAACAAATGAAATCAAAATATTAATAAAAACTGAAAAAATAAAGATTAAAAAAATTATGTCACATAACTTGGTTTGAAACCTCTTTAGTTTTTTCAATTTGTTTTTCATTTTTGCCTATGATAATTTTTTCAATCTTTATTTTTTCAGTTTTTATTAATATTTTGATTTCATTTGTTTGGTTGTAGCTTGTATGTTAATTTTTAGTAAATTCAGTTTTTGTTTAATAAAATTGTTATTTTCGGTTAACCTTATTAATTTTGTAATTGTTTTTTCAGGGTTTCAGATCATTTTATATTAGATTAGACAATGGAAGTCCGAACTGATGAAATACACCACAAAACATTGTCAACCACCTTCAAACAAAAGTATAATCCAATGTTTATCAAACACGAGATGGTTGCTGGAATATTCAAAAACGGATACATACATATCAAAACTAGTATTTCTATTATGAAAGTTGCTTTAATCAAAGCGTTCGCAGAAGTTATCAAGGAATTGTGGGCAGAAGATTCATCTGATAGAGTAATTAATACTACCTACTTCAAAAGTCAGATTCAAAAATTTGCCCCTTGATTCATGGGATCTTCCCATCAAGACGCCCAGGAATTTCTTCGGTATCCATTAGAAGGTTTACATTAGGACCTCAAAGAAATTACTGAGAAACCTAAACCGATCTTAACGGGGATTGACGAAAAATTTAGCGACGGCGGAAAAGCTCAAGAGTCGTGTGTGAGATACTTGAACATGAACAACTCTAATATTTTATACAATTTCCTTGGTCAATTAAAATTTACTATGAAGTACACACACTGTGGATTCCCATTAGTAACCTTCAATCCTTTCTGGGATTTGTCTCTCCCTATACCACAATGAACTGGCCAATTGTGTTTGTCACAAAGCTTGGATTTCTTCACAAAAGAGAAAACCCTGGATGGAGATGAAAAACCAATCTGTTCGAGGTGCTAGGAAAGAAGAAAATGCACAAAGTCCCTATCAGTCCATAAGTTTCCCCGTATTTCACTATTTCATTTAAAAATATTCTCTCAACGTAAAGATTCAGAGGCAGATTGAATGTTGCTATTCAGTTTCATTTAGAAGGATCAGATATGAGCAGTTATGCAGCAGACAATGTGGCTTCTTGTCGTTACAATTTATATGCACTTTCGAATCACAATGGAACTACTTACAACGGGCATTACACAGCATATTGCAGATACCCTTATATTGGCACGTGGAATAAATACAACGATTCACACGTGTCCGCAATTTCACCAAAATCGCTTGTGAGTGAGGAGGCATATTTCCTGTTTTATGAACAGGAGGGAACAAAGCAGCCCTTTTGAGGTATATTTTTTCCTTCTCTCTTTTAATAAGCTAAACTCTGTTGATTGACTTGTATGTCATGATTCTTCATTTTATATTATATCAATTTCACAATTTTTAATGGTTGCCAAAAGTATTGAAAAATGACGTTTAAAAAGTAGCGTGTTAAAATATTTTTGAAACCATATTTTTTGGACAAATAGCAATAAACAAAACAATATTTCAATTTTCAATAAAGTTTTATTTTGAGCAAGAGATATAGATACAATGAAATTATGTTAAAAATGTATCATATACACTATCACCATTAAAGTGCGCACCATATGGGAAATTTTTTTTCGAAAAGTTTCAATGAAGTTTAACTTCGGAACTTGTTTGTGCTTTGAATTTGACTTAAAATAATGCGGCCAACTGCGACCCACTGACGATCAGTGTTTGTCAAATTCAACTTTTTTTTTGAAAAAAATTGAAAAAGTGCATTTCTAGATCGAATTTAACAGAAAGTTACTTGAAAAAATTGTGTCTACGGCAATTTTATATCCATATGCCAAATTTTATACAACTAGGATAAAGTTAAAGTTATTTTAGAGATATCCCATTTACTTTAAAGTTCGGTTAATTGTCATCAATTCATGCATACATAAAAAACTCAGCATGGAGTTCAACTTTTCTGATAAATTTTTACTCATACGGATATTTTTAGAGAGAAATTAAAAATGTGCTATAAAAATTTTAACATGACTGGTGCAGAGTTTCAATCACTTGGCCAACTACACACAATCCCTCATTTTTGTTCTTCGATATGCAAGACATTGAACACCAGCGAAAACTCTGAATGTAGGTTCAGATAAAACGCGTGAACAATACTATTTGTTGGTGATTCGGCGTCTCTTGACACGGCCACTTTACAGCAAAGACGATAACATGAAAATAGTTAACTGACAAGAGATGTCAAAATGTGTTCTTATATAAATATCAAGTGTTTTTATTTTATTATCCATCTATTTATCATTTTTTACCCACAAAATAAAACCTCACTCTCAACATTCATATCATAAATTGCTATTTCACGTTGAAAAAAGTAAACATCCACGCATCATTTACGCAAAAAATATATTTTAACAGATTCAATAGACAGATGAAAAAAAAGTGAAATCTCGGGAAGAAAGAAAGGAAATTATAATTATCAATAAAAATGTATCTTAATGAAGATATCATTTCTATATGATTTTTTTTGATACAATTCCACACATTTCCATTCGATTCGATGTGTAGAACAAATTGAACCGTGACTTCTTGTTACTGATATAATGGTACGAAGTATGATACAAATTATAGAATAATTATTAACTAACTGGTTTCCTCGGTTTTATTCATTGCAGAGAAGTGGTACCGTTCATTCGCTATTTCGCGAAACACATGTGTAGCGACTTATGAATCAGTGACTTCATAATATGTAAGTATTTGCTAGAATTTTGCAGTAGATATTCATGAAATAGTTGTTATCATTCTCATTTTTTTATATGTTGATGATTGATTTCGAAACACTTTCCTCAAACGAGAGCAAAACAACTGTTTTATCATTTCCTAGTTGTTAGCGAAATGCACGAGGCATTTATTGGAAATATATGTAAGAAAATGTCACTTTTTATGAAATTACTTCTTTCCCCGGGGTTTTTCCCCGGGGAAAGAAGTCGAATTTTATTGTGTTGAAATTAATTTTTTTCTGCCTTGAACACAACTGCCGTTGATGTACCTGGTCGCAAATCGGGTGTGGATGTTATTTCAGCACTGCCAAACGTTCTAAACACTATATTAGCTATTTCTATCCTGTGTGCTACCGATTCATCAACATACCCTTCAGCGACCGTTGATGACTTCCAACCGCCATGCTTCTTTAGTGTCATCATCCCCCAGATTCAACTAAAAGTGTAGCAGACTATCTTCGAAATGAATGACCTGTATATGAATTGGCCTTTTCGAATTGAAGAAAATTAGCTACTGCTTCAGGAACCTTATAAAACTCATTGCTACCTACAACATAATTGATACATTTTCAATTGCGATATGCATAAAACAGGCGGCGATCCTTTACTGCTGTTGGACGAAGGACTATGTACATTCGGTAAAATTTAATATATTCTTCAGAGTAGAAAATTGGATTGGATAATTTAGGAAACACTTGCTACATGAATAGCATTTTACAAGGGTTGTTCATGACGAAGAATTTCAAGAAGGAAGTTTTAATGATGAACGACAAGGGGAATGTTTCCTACTTATTCATCAAACTCAAACACTTGTTCATGCAGCTGCAGTTTCGTAAGGAAGTATCATCTTTCCCTCCAACCGATATCCTGGAGTCTTTGAAGTCCACTAGATACTCGTTAGGACAACAAGAGGATTGTTCCGAATTCTTGGGGTTCTTGTTGAATACTTTTCGTAAGCAAAACAATAGCAAAATCAATACTCTTGACCGCTTTGGACTGATTGATTCCGTACAGCCCATCTCGTGTTGTGTTTATAAATATTTTGCTGGAA
>WOGN01003621.1:0-15019 GCA_015342105.1 Leptinotarsa texana
GCTCCTGTCTGATAGGAATGCGATACTGAGTAATTGAATTTCAGTCTGGCGGCTGAAACTATTCAAATACAAATACCTTGAAAAATACTTGGGAATGAAAAGTCATGATTTCCAAAGTTTCGGATGAAGACACAAATTTTTAACTTATGCCAATATCAATTGAATGGATCTGTTTCGTTGAACTCCGAATATACTGTATCTACGGAAAGGTTAGAATGATGTTTTAACAAGAATGTAATTCACATCATTTTTACAGTTTTTTGTTTTTTTTTTCTCTATTTGCATGGGTATATTCAATTCAGTACAAATACCAACTTATATGAACTGAAAAAGTGCCACATGTCTTGATTATAATTCTTAGTGTATGTCTCTAGATTGTACTATAAGTTATCAGAGATTCTGGCCTCAAAATGGAATAAACTGTCTTTCATAAATAACAAACAGGGATTAGATTGCATCAAATGTACAAGAAGTACAATGAGTAAGATCAAGTTTGCTATTAAAAAATACCATAAATCTGATATTTTGTTGTCCTAACAGTACAATCTAGTAATTAGCAAGAGAGCAAATATCATGGTATCGCTAAAGAGCAAAAATTTTTTAAATGGAAATTTATCGTTAAATTTTTGACATCTTGACAGAGTTATACTGCAATAAAAGTGATGGCCATGAAATTAAAATAAAGATGTAATTATTCTTGAATAATCATCGATACACAGGGCCTAGTTATTTCATTTCTTACAATTACTATCACTGTCCTAATCGAATTGAACTAATGGAATCGATTATTGTTTGTTAATATTTGAACTTTTCATAAATGCTCCCACATAAATTATCAGGTTGAATTTAATATTACAATTATGATGGTAAATAAACACTTACTTCACTGAGAAAACTCGAATGAATATGTTATTCGAATGAAACTCACCAATACAATGGATAGATACTAGAAAACGATATGAAAAACTGATTACCTTACTTCACTAATTCACATAACCTCACGTAAATTAGACAATAATCCTCCAATTGAAACTGAATACCAACAGTCTATCTTCTTCTAAATGAGAAAGTCACTCACTTAACAATCACCCATTCATATATATTTCTCCATACTGGTGAGTCCTCGGAAGCTGAAATTTGGTATATAGGTGCTTCTTAGGTCTTAGATGCGCACTAGGAAAGCATTTTTGAATATTCTAACTGTGGCACCCTCCTCTAGGGGTAAAAGAGCGCTTTCACATATGAAAATTATCTTTTCATTACTGTTTCTCCGTATCGTTATATTTTTGGAGGCTGGAAAAAAAGGGCGTTCATGAAACAAAATTATCTTTTCATTACTGTTTTTCCATCTCTTCAGATTTCCGGTGGGTGAATTAATATTTAGTATCAGCATTGTACCCGTGCCGGGGCAGATTGTAGTATATAATATTCAAAAATCTCACAATTATGATACAAACTCATTCGAATGATGAGGCTATTTTGAATTCCAATGAAATCGAAAAGAATACGGGACGTATTGGTGATGCATCTAGCCATTTCAAGTAGGTCGACTATTGTTGACAAATACAAGTTCAGTCATTTATAACAGTCATGAATAACAAAGTTTTCGTTATGAAATGGCAATTTATCGATATAATTTTGAGATATTGTGGTATTACTTTCGATAATACAGTGGAAAATTTTAGTCTCACGGGATGCCTGAAACTTCCATATTTTTGATATCAATTTATATACCTACTTTCACATTATAAACATTATGATACATTTTTCAGTATATTGTTACAAATATTAATCAATGAAATTAATCATTCTCACCGTAATACGTTGCCAATAAAAAATCAATGCAATGATCATGTTGTGAATATTTCAAACTCAATTTTTTGTCAGTAAATTTTTATTTCGTAGTAATTCAAGCGATGAATTCGATAGGTAGTTCATTAGTTAGTCTTGGAATGTTTGTATGACATATAACATTGATTCTATACTATAAATGTAACATATGCTTACTATTTGTTCTTGGATCGAATAAAGATGAAAATCTCAATAATTAACCAGTATTTGAAATAATGTTCAGATAACTCCATAAATGAATCGTACATTATGTTTCAAATAAATTCAAAAATTATATTATAAAAAAAAGGTATTTAATTCTAGAGCAGATATTATTTTTTTTCTGAATGATGGTGTGAATAATAGTGTAAAAAATTGGTAATTATAAATAATAACTATACGATTCACTTTATGAAACACTATAAGAAACTATCGAATATCACAAGTGTATCCAGAGTATGTGTATATAAAAATTATTTGTTAATTTTGTATTACCTTTATCTAGGATTGATTTGTTATAACTGGACATATGAAATTATCATACATCAACTACCAACCAACCTGTGAGACGAATTAAGAATCAAAAACCATGAAAAAACACGAAAAGCCGATTTCTTTGCTCTAATTAGATATTTGAATGAAATCGTTACCCAACTTTTCCCAGATCTGATAAACATTTGGGAATCGAAGCTGAATATTTTTTGAAATAATTACACACGCGAGGTCGTTCATTAATAATCATATGTGGGAACTTACGAAATAATTCGACATTATAAATGGATATGAGAACATCCAATAATAATAACTTTTTTAGTCAATTAGGAGTTTTAATTGTTTTCATAAAGTACAATGAGTAGCATATCAAAAAAGATTGAGAAAACTGTAATTTGATCATCACATGAGTAGCATGTCGAAAATGATCAAGAAAACTGTAATTTGATCATTAAATTCATTCCGAGATTATATTGCAAACAAATTCAAACAATATTTAATATAGATAATAATGGTTGCATGTCAATCTTTGGTTGGTTATTTCTGAGGAAATTATCGATTCGCTATGTGAAAGATATTGAATGATCATATTCAATTACTGTTATTTTCTATTAGAAGGGATGAGACAGGGTGGGACAATAAACTGAGTTGTATGTATATCACTATCATTTTTTAATAATAAGAGTCGTATTCATTTCCTCTTCAGACTGAAAATCGATACCCCAAACACCATCATTGAGTTGAAACAAAATTATCCAAAAATTATTCAATATTTCCATACACAGACAAAAATTGAGGAGAGAAGAAGAAGTATGTATTTATTTGAATAGGATATCCTGAGATATAGACATATTCACATGTATATTAATATAGATAGCAACTACTGAAATGAAAATTCAATTTTTCATTCCTTTCCTTTTGAACTAATCATTACATCTTTTACGGGAGGTAGGTAATGGCTCATTTAGAAAACACGTGTATTATAAATTATTGGCGACCACTTCCGTAAGAAATTTATAATAAATGATGAGATATGTAACATTCACTGATGAATATGATCTCATGAATACATTCAATTATCCAAAAGCCATATTCAGTAAGTTTTCTCCCTTGAAATCAGTAAATTTACTGTTCATCTGTTTGTCGGTTGATAATAAATCTAGTTGTAGACGTGATTCAACAACCATTTATTTTAATTATAAGCTGTCAATGAGTTTATTATCTGTTTAAATCTGTTCAAAATCTGTTTTTCTGTTAATCAGCTGTCGCCTCCATACGAACGACAACTCTCAGGAGTTGAGAAACTTGTGCAAGCTAAGGACTAACGAGGTCTTACCTCGTTAGTCCTCGTTCATTCTCATATGTTTATCAACTTTTCCTAATATTCCATTCATATTACACAGGGCTCTTTTTCTACATGCAAATAAAGTATCATCTGGGAATAGATTTAGTATTTCACAATCGACGGACAAATCGATATCATTTAAGTGAAGTATGATAATAGAGATCCTAAAACACTTCCCTGTGGTATCTTCTTTTCCATCAATCCCTCACTTTTTGTTTCAATGCTTGCAAGTAGTCCTTCAATCAATCACAAATATATCTTTTTTTTAGTTTTGTTAACAATATTTTCCTACCTATAGTTTCAAATTTCCTTTTCAGGTCTAAATAGATGACTACTAGATATTTATCAATGGGTAAGTTGAACTTCCATAAGGACAGCTGCAATGCAGATTTCCGTGATTATGTTTTCCGGAAACCTGAATGGTTGGTCAACAATATGTCATTTGAATCAATATATTTTAAAATATGATTATAAACCACTGTTTCAAAAACTATATCAATAAGTGGTAGAGTATTGATGGGACAAAGTTCACAAGCTTTAGTGGTAATAATGACTTTGTGAATTGGATAACATATTTTATAGTTTCGAAAATAATTTCGAAAATTTTTTATATGATTCTTTGAATTGAATTTTCCTTTGAGTAAAATATGTCACACCAGAATTTTCACTGAGGAAAAGGCAAACATTAACATTGAGAGCCGTATTTCTATTCATTAATAAAGAAACCTATCAGAATATTTTGAAATTAGTTTTAGAGGCTTAGAAAATCTTTTTCGAATTCCGTGAAAAATTTTAGGAAAAGCGATTACCTTGTGCTTGAATGGAAATGGGAATTCTGATGTTCGAAAGAAATATTTCTGTTGACTTCTTCACCCGAGATTTACCAATTGTACGTTTCAACTAGATTACAAATTCAACTGCAAAATCATTAAAATTCCCTTATGTTTCAGCTATGGAAGAAATATTTCTTGTTCTGTATTCCAATTGAAGTCATGAAAGTCCTATGATAGAGAATGATTTCTGTTCAGAATTCATGAATTGAGAAAAAAAATTTATACAAAAATATGTTTAGCCTTACTAAGTTTTTAATATTCCAATCTATGGTCAAGTTGAATCACAAAAAGGTTGAATACAAATACATTTGTTTTGATGAATCAGCAGGTTTCGAGCAGTAATTATTGAATAAAAATAAACTAATTTGACCTCCAACAGCATCAATTATATTTGTACTTCTTTGGTCTGTGTTTTGTCATTTACATCAATCGAATATTCGAAAGAAGGCTCAGTGGTGGGTACTGAGTTGTGAGAAATAATGTGAAAGTTATGTGTCTGTTCAACAAATGAAATTAATGTCACCAAATTTTGAGTTAATGGGATATCTAATGCTTCTGTACAATTTTCTTCTCATCACACCTTAGAAGATAATGAATGTAAAAATAATATCTGAAGTACCTTTCGTCAAGTTTTCTTGTTTCACAGAGGTACTAGCCATACTCAAATTTTCCAAAATAAACTATCCCAAAAAAAAATATTATGTCTCCAAGACAAATTCTACTTGGAAATAGCTCGTTTCGAATCTAGAACGTTGAGAAATATAGTGTACACCCCTGTTCTCTGAATCCACTCTTTGGAAATTGTCCCTGCTAGTCATCATATTTGATTGAGACGTTTGTTCGAGATCATTCAAAGAAGATAACGCAGATTCTTCCAATTTCCCTCTTAGATTTGTCGTAAGTATTCATTCATTTGTAGTCTCTACATCAATTTTTTTTCAGTAAGTGTTACTAGCCAAGTAATGTTCAACATCATTAACTTCACTGAATGCATTATACACAATGACGGTTGTGCTCACTTCTTAGGTTCTGAAAAGTGGAAATCGATTGGAATGTGATTCATTTTGCGTTTTTCTCATTTGATTCCGAAAGTATATGTCTTTTCAATAGGTATATTTGATGGCGATACATTTTGATGTTGAAGGTAAACGATTGCGGCTTCCATAAAAATTTTCTGTAGGTTGAGTAATACTTATTTTGTTAAATATTGACGACTTTTATAATTTATGAATAATAAAAAAAATTGAAAGGAGTATATTTTTAGAAGACGTTAATTTTTAGGGAAAGTGAGGATGACAGTGTTTTTTTGTATAAAATTATTTGTTTCGAAAGATTGTTTTCTTTCGTGTAATTCAATACTGATATGTAAGTAGCTGTTTTGTAAGGGCTTGTAAGGGCTTTGTAAGGGCTTGTTTTCCAGTTCATGTCGGAAAGTTAGCTCTTTGCAGAGTTACTTTAAATTTATTGCTGCCTTCCTTTCTTTGGAAGATTCCCACATTTCCTCAAATCAAGATGGAGAAGTAGGAACCCAAAACCTTTCTTTAGCAAAAATAGAATTTTACCAGCCTTGCCTTTCACAGACCAAGTTGATACTTCGTGATCTAAAATTATTTCCTGATGGTACGAAATGTTTTGGCGAAACGACAGTTTCTATTCACCTTATTTACCTAAAGAGGAATTTGAAGTAGGGTCATTAACGACCCACCTCAAAACTCAAAAACTAAAAAGATAGCATTCTTAAAGTATTTTTCTGTGTCATTTCTGACGTTCCTTGAACTGAAAAAGTTATCAGAATAACCGATTTTGGTAAAAATAGTTCTGGGCCTTAATGGGTTGATTTCTTCCCCTACCATTTATAGCTGTTCATATTACAGTTGAGATACTTTAGATTCAAGTAACTAAAGACATCCATATGAGAGAGACAGTTTGTAAACAAAAGCATAAGTTCATCATTGATGAAGTAAATGAGTTTATTATGAAAACGTTTGAATGAGAAATACTTCTCTTCAAAGGAATTCAATTTATTTCTCCTACGGAGATATTTAAACAGTGTTCCAAGTTAACATATCATTCTTTCAAAATTCAAAAAAGTTTTGCTTCGAGATTAATTTGGTCACACTGAAGAATGCATACCTACTTCTCTTGAGCTAATGATGATTTCTCTTGAAATGTATGCACAATCTTGATGGAATATTTTTTTTACTTGAAATACGCATTTATTCAAATTAAACTTGAGAGAATATATTTTTCAGTTTATGAAAATATTTCTTCATGAATATAGGAGAGCAAGATTTCTTTGAATCGAGATAATGTTCTTCAGTTTGAGATTTTAATTTTTACTGTGTGGTTACAATCTCCAGATATTTCAACTGCAACTGCCACAGTCATCTTCTGTGGCGTGATCGAAGTACTCTTCTTGACGTATCAACTGAAACAATATAAGAATGTAGGCTTTCACGGCTGGCAACAATGTTTTGGTTAGTTTTCGAATTTTGCCGTGGTTTTCAAACGTTTCAACTGCAAGTGCGGCAGTAATCTTCAGTGGCGTGGTCAAAGTATTCCTGACGATACATCAAATTTATTATGCTGGGCTTCTCCATCTCTGGATTGGTAGAAACGTTGTTTGAGCATTAGCGTTCGCAGGATATATTCAGAGAAAGATTGTTTTCTTTTCTGATGCAGATTCTACTCATCTCACTCATGTCACTCGAAAATTTGGTGAAAGGTTAATTCATAAGATATTTTGCCCTTAAGGAGTCGATAAGCCGCTTCTGCACCAGTCTCCTATTTTTGACAAAGTTGGAATACTGAGGAACTCCTGCTTTTATTCGAATATAACAGGGATAGCAGTTGGGGTCGTTTGGTCAATTCGATTTCCCATCTAAATTCAGCTCAAAAGCTGGAGAAGCAATCTCATCTGCAGACTTAGAGTCGGATTATTTTGTAACTACGAAAAAGGACGTTCCGTTATCAACAATGAATGGACTCTGAATCATATATCCTTCCGGCACAGATGAAGAAACCTCAGCACTAGGAGAGGAGGACCCTTTCCTTCAAGGGTGGCATGCGGCATGAAATAATGCAGCAGACAGTCACTAGGTCTATCCGATGATGATTAATTCCAGAAGTTCCAGATGTGAGTCAAAATTTCCATCAGATATCCTACTCACCCTTCATAATCCATGCTCCCAATAGATATGCTTGGAAAATACCACCAAAATTGTTTTCCATCTTGACCTACAATCGAGGAGCATGAGAAACTTCATCAATGGAATTATATGTTACTATCAGCTTTTTCAGAAGCTCAACTAAATTATGATAGTTAAACGTAATAGAAATCACAATTTGGGCTTTGGTTCAAATCTTTCTACCAAAAGTATATGTAAACTTACTTCTACTTGAAATTTGTACCATTATAACTCCAATATTTTCACAACAATATTGCCATATATGAAAATTGCCCTTCATCAGCCTCAATGTAAAATGACACGTGATACTAAAAATAAAAATTTCTTTCATGTACCAGTCAACATTGATGAATTTTTCAATCCATTTGGAATGTACAAAAAACTACTTTTCGTTGTACTGACAAAAAAATTACTTTGCCCAATAACAAAATCTATATTCAATGAAAACTTGTGAAAGGCTTTTTGTTAGTATCAACACCCCGTTCACATTTAGATCAGTAATTATTAACCAGGAGAAGCTAAACAAATTCTGGTCACGATGAGATGGATCCATCAAACACCAACTTCCGCAATCTGTAAAAGACAAAAGATATCTTTAATTCCTGAAGCAATTCTAACAACGTCACTCCAGTCTGTCACTGCCATTGATTCTGCAATAATTGGAAACAACTTTTAAATTCGCTATATTTAATTTGAGTCTAATTCCTGATCTCAAAATGAAATCGGGAAAACAGGACGTCTCGTCTCGTTAATTTTAATAAGATTTCAATTCTTTCAGTAATAGAATTTATTTCGTTTTTGGTCGATGTTTGGCATTTGACTGAATGGTCTGAATAACGAATACTGCAGTGGATTGCTTTTCAAGAAAGAAACCATGAGCTTTTTTAGTGAAACTTCAAACCGTGCGGTGAAATTTTTACATGGTTCCACAATTTGAGAAAAAAAAATTGAACTGGAAAAATGTATGTCATTTGTTACATAAACTGATGGATGTAGCCGTTCGAAAAACATTTTATTCGTTGACTCAAAGATATCAGCATTTTTAGAGGTCATGATTATCGAAGAAAATATTTTGATATTCATTCACATTTTGAAAACGGTAACAGATAGGTGAAGGGAAATATCAAAAAATGTCCGGTGATTGTTGTAAATTCCAAAAATAATATTATATACAAAGTGTTCCATTTCAAAAGTCAAAAGTCACTTTCTAAAGGAAGTGGAAACGCCGCTTGGTGGATAATATTTTAGTTAGGTAAAGAATGTCCGAATACGCTCCCCTTTGTATTTTTGAAGTGATCCAGCGTCAGCGTCACCAGAAACATCTAATACATATCCACCGTATGTGTAAAATTGTCATAAGGTAGCGATAAATTCTGCGAAATATGTTCTGATCATTTTAAAACAGTTTATGATTATTGTTTTGGACGAGAAAAACATTTTCGCCGAAACAGTTTCGAGAATGAATGACACAACTAATTATAGAGGAGAGTAGGGTATTATGGAATAGTTGGTCAATATGGAATACTCAGGTTTTAGTTCTGTTTAGTGCTGTTATCTCTCGGAAATATCTTGAACTACTCCCATGCTGCTCTTCTGAGAGAGTTGACCGCCTGTTGCTGTTTAACTGCTCGATACAGAACGAATTTTGTTTTGTGCTTGTCAAGAATTTTTACAGGTAAACCTTAAAATATTTGTACTGACTCAGGCTTCAAAACTAAGCACAATGAACACTTGAAGAGTGGTAGTTTATTGCTTTGGTTTTTCAGTGACAGTATTTCTTCATCACTTTTTAGGCTATCTCTCCAAGATGGCGTGTCGAGTAATAAGGAATACCTAGTGTTTCACGCCATCTATGTTCTGAGCAAGATTCATGAAAAAAAATGAGATTGACGTGAAACTAAATTAAAGATGCCCCGCCAGGAACCATAGCCTCTTGTCACCCACGTGGATGGATATAAACAAACATTTTCACCAAATGGTTCAAACATTTCATTCTTGTTACGAAATCCTCAGCTGCCTCACCTTGATGGACATGCGACCTACAAGAATAATATTGACGTTATCAACTTAGCTGTAGAAAATTATATTAGGATCACATGTCTGCTCTTCACATAAAATCCAACCCTTAGACAAAACCTTTATGGGTATATTAAAATCTTATTATAGCGAGAAAGTAAAATCATTTTTACGGCACAGTTCAAGGTCATTGAGGATTTTTGTATGATGGAGCTATTTGGCAAAACTCACCTCAAAATACAACGTGGGGATATTGCAGTTAATGGTTTCAAAGCGACTGGCATTCATCCTGTCAATGGAAATGTTTTTGCAGTGAAAATGTTATTGCTTCAACAGTCACAGTTCCAGGACCTGAAACAAGACCTATTGAACTAACAACTGCCTTCATTTCAAGTCAATCAACCCTATATGACTCACACCAACCGTGTTCATTCAAAAGTCTTGATGTAATTGTTCCTGTCGAACCAAAGTTGACCAATTCCGTTTTTCCTATAGAGATTCCACCCCTACCTCTAAAAAATACAGTAATCAAGTAGAGGCAGGAAACCTTGTTCCTACTTCACAATATCACGCTCTCCATATAAAAAACAATTACAGACCGGATTGGAAGAAAACAGGTGAAGAAGGAATTTGAAGTTCTGGAAACGCAAAAAAGTTGAAAAACTAAACTTCTATCTCTCTTCTAAAACCAAGCTCAAGCGACTAATCCAACTAGTGATGACTCCAGCAACGATGATTCTTTCCATTCTGATGTGTCGTCTTCAATGGCATGTACCAGGAAGTGCACTGAACAACAAAGACACAAAGTGAATTCTACGTGATAGAAGGTTCTTCGATGATTCCAAAGGGGAAATTTGAATTCAGTGTTTGAGCTACTTGTTGTTGGCTCATCTCGACTGTACAGGGACAAGAAAGGCAGATTACGTGTGCGATTTCTGTCTATTTCCATGAAGTACCTAGACTCAATATATTGAAGTTTCTGTTTTTAAAACAAGAAATAAATAGGTTTCCTTTACTTTGAATTGTTTTTCCACTAATTGAACCTCGTATTTCACATTACGCGACTACTTCATATTATCCTTCGTTTGCTATATTCCAATTATTTTAATATTTATAAGCAAGAAAATCAAAGAGAGCCTTTGAAAGTTGTCAAAGGTGACTATACTTTGTTATAGTATGTTTTCATACTGATTTTGGGAGTTTTTACTAAGAAACAGTAAATCACTTAGAAAAAATGAATACTCTACTCTCCTCTAATCGATGAATCGATAATGAATCTACCGTTGAAACAGAGGAAAAAATAAAGAATATTATATCACATAATTCCATCAACCTCACATAATATCAGTAAAACACATCTGATATCATATTATAATAAACTACCATATTGATGCAGTCATACAAAAATCCAGAAACCACTGGCCTTATTAGGACCTACGAGTATTGCGAGCTATACGACTGTATTTGAAGCGTAAATTTACGCTATTGAATTGTGTACGGAGAGATTGAAAGAATTCAACCTCATACACAAGTCAATAAAAATATTTTCGGACAGTCAAGCGGCGTTGGAATCTCTTGGTTCCTGCGGAGCAACGTCTAAATTAGTTGCAAATTGCCAAAAATGACTCTCCTCGAAAGGAAGACTTAACAGATTGTCTCTGATCTAGATTCCTGGCCATACTGACCTGGAAGGCAATGAGGCTACCACCCTTACAAAGGAGGGCGCTGCAATCAGCTTCATCGGCATCGCTTTAAGCTTTGCTCAACAAAGATAACACCTGGATGCCAAGGAGATTTATGGACTTCTGGCAGAATCTTCCAGGATTGGCTCACTTCAAGGCGTTTATTCACCCTTTGAAGATTGATACCAAACAGTTGTTGGATTACAATAGAGATGAAATACGATGTCTAACAGGCCTTCTTACAGGTCACTGTCATTTGAATCATCATATGTAGAGACTCGGACTGTCGGAAGATAGTGCCTCTGTTTGGAAAATTATGAAACAACAGAGCACATACTTTGTGTCTGTCCGCTGGGGACCGAATCAGGTTTTTAGAGTTCGGGAGAGACATAAGTCTTACCATCTGACCCTGTAAGACCACTTATTTTACAAACTAATCGGCTTCGTTGAGAAGCTGGGTTCCTTTGGTCAAGGGTGAATAGGTGTGAGCTGCAATAAACCCTTGCAGGTTGCACTTTGGACCTAAATTACCTACCCATGGTGAGCTTAAATAAGTTCTCATATCATAATTTAGCCGATTATCTCCTTGCATGCAATTTACTTCTTATATAATTTTCTGTCAAAAATAATATTTTTTGAAAAGTTAATCAGGATTTGATGTCACTTATTCATAAACATTCCTGTAGAGAAGCCATATAATAATTAATTCATCATCAGGTCAAAAATAATGATGGATCACCAAATATTAATATCAGAAAGTTTATATCCAAAAAAGAAATTATTTTGATGAATATTTTGTAAATAGGTTTTCATTCAAAAGGGGCAATAGTTTGGTGAAGATGTTGATGACAAATTTCAAGCTGACAACATGGCAGAGATGGGTAAAACTAATTTTTCATTTCATCAATAACAAATAAAACACGATATATAGGTTTTCTGAGGAAAATATTGCCTGACTATAAACTATTACTCATATCAGGCTACTTTTTTCATTAGTTCATTGAATGTTGGGATACTCTATAAAATTACAGAAATAGAATTAAAAAATATGTACGAACACAGAAAAGTACAGAAAATGCATTTAAAAAAAACATCGTTACCAAGCAAACAGTAACAGAATATATTTTTCACTAGTCTGTGGGCTATGCTTGAAGACTGGCAGTAAACAAATCTAAGGAGATGAATTTTAAACGTTCAAGCTAGTCTCGGATATACCTACACAGTAGGTTGAATGGACTGACGCCAATCAGAAAACAACTATTCCGCTGGCTGATACCATAAACGGCATTGGATTATATCCGACAGGCGTCAGTGCAGGAATCTTCACAGAACATTTCCTGCATATGTAATTGGCAATTCAACTGAAAGAGTCGACCTTCAATTCTGTAACGGACACTTTTGCAGACCAGTTTCGGGCTTCTTACCACTCGTCAGTGCAAGATAGTGACAGTCATTGCCTAAAGACAATGATATTCCATTAATGAAAATCGAAATTCTTTTAGAGTATTTCGTTCCTCGTTTCTTGTTGTTCGCTCCAACTTAAGACAAGGAATGAAATTCCGAGACTGGCTTGAACTTTCAAAGTTCATTAGGAAAGTTTTTCTTCCTTATTCAAAGGAATCGGGCAAATTTCGGATATGCAGTTGGTTAGTACCTCGTCCTCTAAATGGAGTGACATTTTCGTTGTTCGCTTCAACTCAATATGAAGAATGAAATACTCTGAAAGAATTTCAATTTTCAATTATGGAATATCATTGACTTTTGGTCAATGATGGTCACTATCTTGCACTGATGAGTGGCTAAGAAACCCGAAACCGGTCTGCAAGTGTGCCCATTCCAGAATTGAAGATCGACTCTTTCAGTTGTATTGACAATTGCATATGCAGGAAATTTTCTGTGAAGATTTCTGCACTGACGTCTGTCGGATAAAATCGAACGCCGTTCGTGGTATTAGTCAGCGAAGTAGTTATTTTCTGATAGGCGTCAGTCCATTCAACCTACTGTGTAGGTATATCCAAGATTGGCTTGAATATTTAAAGTTCATTTCTTCAGATTAACAGAATAGTTAAATAAAAAAAGATACACCCAACTATTTTTTATGAAATATAACATTTTTCAAAAGGAACTGATCACTTTTCAAAAAATTCACAGATATTTCACTCTCATGCTAACCGTAGATAAATCGTAAGGTTATCGTCGCTTATCTATACTGTGTAGCAAATAAACTAATTTCTCAGTATGAGCACCCACTTAGGATTCATTTCCAATGATATCCAAAAAATTATCGAATTATTTCGTTACTCATACAATTATTCATGGCAAATCAATTTTTTGATAATCATATAGCTTAATAAAGACTAATGTACCGGGTCTGACAAATTTACTAGTCGATGCCATATAAAATAATGATTAGACCTCGTATGATATACCACGCCGCCCATGCCATACAAAGAAAATGCCGACGTACGGTAAATATTCAGTATTTATGCCATTCGAATTGACTTCGTATATACTTTACATCTAGGTGCTTACAGAATGTGGTATTCCATATTCCTTCATGTTTCCAAATATTTTTATTTATCATGATATTGCAATCAACTTCAGAATAAATCTTTTAGTATTTTTATCCTGGACTCACGTATTACGCAGATGGCTCCTATAACAAAATCATTCTATATCCACCACTTTGATAACACTAGAATTAAAACCAAAATTAAAGTTGGAACGTTTTCCGTAAGATTCGGAATATATGAATGAAACATTTGGAAGCGTGATATCGAATTCAATTTTCTCCAACCGAGACGTAAAAAGCACTCGAGTATGAATATTCATGTCGAATACTCACTCCATTGTTCAACAACGAAAATAAAATTAATTATCTATACGAACCCGAATATAAATTATTGCCTATACTAAACGTATTCACAAATAAGCCCACCACTTCTGAAGTAAAATAAATATGCAAATCCTTCGACCTAACCTTTTCAGTGATATCAGCCTTCTCATATGCAGATATATTCGATCGAAGGTGGCTGGGAAAGACAAAAAAACTGGACCTATTCAAAACCAGAGACACCTGGGTTCGACTGCATTGTCACTTGTTTTTCGGTTCTCGATGCCAGACATACCGTCTCAGTTATTTGCGAGTATTGAATGTTAAGGGGGAAAGAGACAGAACCTAAGTAATAAGGAATATATGGAGTGTTTTGGTTGATTTTGATTTGTACAAAACTTATTTGAAAGGGTTTACTGTTCACTTGACATACGTTATAGCATAAAAAATGGTTTATCACCATTTTCTTCAGGTAAAATAAGTATAATGGACAATCCATTGAATCAATGTGGCTTTTCAACTTCTAGTATGAAAAAAAAATTGTGTGTCTAGTCTAAGTTGAACTATTTGATATCAAAATTGTTCAACTTGAGAAAAGCTCAGATTTTTATTCAAATTTTATGTATATCAATATGATAATGTAATAGATAGATTGATAGACATATACTTCATTGTCCAAGAAAATACAGTCTTATTGACAAAGCTTGTTAAAAAATCTAGTATATATATATATATATATATATATATATATATATCAGTTCAAAGAATACAAAAAAAAAAACAATTCAAAAACACAAAAA
>WOGN01003622.1:0-15018 GCA_015342105.1 Leptinotarsa texana
CAGTTCCTGGCAATTTGTGAGAATTCTTTCTTCAGTGGCTTATTGAAAAAAAATGCTATATTTTTGTTGTTTTCTGAAAACATAATGAATGACCTGATATTTTTTCCATTTTTTATAAGAATACATAATTTGTTTTCGTTTTCCTATTTGATAATTGCTATGGAAGTTATATATATACATATATATATATATATATATATATACATATATTTTTTTTTCTATGTCTCACTTCATTTTCTTCAAAGTATCTGACTCATCATTAGAAATTTCGAGTTCCTTCTTGACTATAGTAAACTACTCTATAGTAAAATATAATTAATTATGAAATTGAAATGGAAAAGTTTTTTTAGTAAAATGAAAGTAATAGTCCCACAATATTTCAAAGTGAAAGATTTTATGAATATGAAAACCTGTATTTTCAAATATATATCTTATGGAAATGAAAAAAGTTTTCACAATAAATATTGGTATGTAATAATTATTTTGCTCCAAATGAATTATTTATAATTGCAAAATCCACATAACACATTTCTTCTCATTCTGAATATTTTCATTAATTTTAGTTTGCCAATTTGTACTAAATGGCTATGTGAAAAGTTAATATAACGTAGTTGAAAATATACTACCTCGACCTCCTCCCTCTGCTTGTTCAACTCAGTTTTTAGACTGTCCATTTCAGCATTTTTCCTGCTCACTTGAGCCAAAAGATCCTTTACTTCTGTTTTCAGTCTTGCTCCGAGTATTTCCCAATCTTTCAATTGTTTAACCACAACCTTGTTGGTTTCCTTTTGCTTATCGACTTGTTCGGATAAGGTGTCCTTGTGTTCTTGTAACTCATTCATGCAGTCTTCGTTGTCGAGTTGAATTATTCTAATAACTTTCAATAGTCTCGTTATCAAATTATCGACATCGATGACTTGATCCACGAGAGAGACAGATGGAAACATTTCACTTAACGACGCCAAATCACATGTAAAGGAAGTGGTCATACTGTCATATAAACTCACGCTAGTGGGTTCTGCCGTTTGTCTATTGTAAATAGCATGGGATAGGTCTGTGAGGCTTTCGCTGTGCGTCAAACGAGAACTCATCATACTTCCATGACCAGAAGACACAAGATTTTGGGAATGGCCGTCAGGTATAACAACGTCTTCTAATACGTGTTCCATCATGAGGCAGGGTTCGGTTTCTGAGTCAAGCATTTCGTTCGAACTGAAAAACATTTTGAAAATTAACATTCTCTAGTTTGAATTCATAGATTTATTCTAAAATTATTTGCGAACTGAGATAAACAAAATAATACATCTATTGTTCATCGAAAATAATAATACAAAATTTTATAAAATAAAAGAACACCTTGCACTGGACGTCGCCACAAATTTAAAAATGTTACAATAGGTAATAAAAAAGAAGGACAACAAGAAGACAAAAAATAACAAAAATATATTCTTACAAAGTGAAATAATTGTTTTACCATTTACGGAAATAATTTATTGTGGATGACATATAGGTAAAATATCGTTTAAATATTTACTTTTATGGGCAGGAATGCTTCAATACTACCATTTTACGCATATTCAGATTATGCACATCTATTACTAGGAATCACACGTTGACCTCGTTAATCCTTAGCTCACACAAGTTTCGACTTTTGACAGTTGTCGTTTGTAGGGGGGCGACAGCTGTTTAACGAAAAAACAGATTTTAAACAGATTCTATAAGACAAATGCTAATATAAGTAAGGAGGACTTCTGTAATATGAGATTTTGAAGCATATTCATGCTGCACGAAAACGCCCACAATTAAACATATTCAACTGCTTCAAATCTGCAAATTTTTGTGAAATCTAATACCGAATATCAACCTCATGCAACAATTTTGAATTCTATCTCTATGAGACTCCTGTCATTATTCTAAATGATAAATAACATCACAGTGGTTAAAATATGAATAAACTAATGAATCAAATAGCGTTTTCTTAACATCTACTTCTAATATTGCCTCAGAGAATATAGTATTTTTCAGAAATGTTTTCTCACTCCAACAGTATTTTTTCAAGTTGAAATCACTAGAAAAATATGAAACATTTGAACTTGTCTATAACCGATTTGAGACCATTTATGATTAGCTGCCAAATTTTTCAAATTCTTGACGTGCAGATCTGCCAAATGAATGAACGCAAAAATACTTTTTTGGTCAATTGATTTGTAAAACTTCAAATTTCTTTGCCAAGCTAGTTTTTTTCACATCGTAATTGGTCTACCGAAGTTGAAAAAGAACTTGGGAGTTCTATCTGTTATTTTGACTTTCGATAAAAACTATACAGGGTACGTTCTTATAGTGGAGCCAAGCAATAAAAAAATCAGTTCATTATTGAATTTTGAATTTTTCGAAAGATATTCACGGTCCAATTAACTACAAATGAACTGTTGGTTCCTTCTCGAAAGGAAAAGTCAATGGTCCAGATAGCCCCCTATTTGTATATTCTGAATACTGAACTACATTATTACATCATGTGAAGTGGTGGAAATTAGTTTTGACAGAGTGAGAGTAGATAATTCTGGGAGTCATGGAGAAATCGATAATCCTGTAAATATCTATTTTAAAGTTATTTTGTTTCGACTCACCTTGAATGGTCGGTAGATAATGTATCTTTGCTGACATCTCTGATGGCAAACGGCGATTGCGCCGCACTTTTTATGGCATTTATAACAGCTGACACAAAAGAGGAGCCTTTAGCAGGTGACGGAGATTTATCTAAGAACAATTTCCTAGACTTCTCGGGTGTTGATTCTGGACTACTACTGCTATTCTTGTAAGCTTCATTGTGGAAAATAACGTCCTGAAATATTATTTAAAATATAAGAAAACGTAATAAAATTGAAACCCACAAATTCTGCATATTTAAAAAAGTTTTGAACATTTTCAAATCAGTGGATTGTATAACTGAGTAGATAGGTTACAGCTAAAATAAGAAATTGAATAATCATAAACAGTGTAAGTCAATAATACTGGAATGGTAAAAAATCTGCCGATAATTCTGGTAAAACCTCTATCTGATTATGTACTAGGATCTTTTATGAAAGATCCAAAACTTAGTGGAATGGAATTTACTTCTCTCAGGAGTAACTGTTGGAAGCTTTTAGGATGTAGTTTCATAAAGTTTATTTAACAATGTTATGCAAAAATATATTTCTATCAAGTCAGAAAGACAATAGATTCTTTGCAATAAAGGAATAAATCAATAGTATCACAACTATATCGGGATTTCAAACACAGAAAAACATTCACCTCTGTAAAACTGTATGTATAATAAGGAAAATCAAGAACCAAGCATATTGGTTAGAGTGGCAAGATATTCACCAAATGATATGGTGAATGTACATAGATATTATCGTCATTGTACACACTATTTATTTAATGGAACAACAGAAATCTCTGAAATTATTGGGATAGCACGCTATTGAAGAATGATAATTTTTACGGCAGATTAAAGCTCCGTAGCTAAGGAATGAATAGATAAATGCATAATATGCTGATAAAAAGATAATAAAGTTAACAATATTTTTCAGCAGAAGTAAAAATATATTTCACAAGAGCTTTGTTTCTAACTCGTCAATGTGAGGTGACCACTTGAGAGAATCTTACAATGTAATTCCTAACAATTTTTACAGTTCTACCTCTGATAATACTATTATTAGTGAAAAAACTGGAGAGATTATGAACGAGTCATTCTCCTGTACCTAAATTAGCTGAATTTTCTGTTCACCTCATTTTGAGCTGCATCACCAAGTACCTGATGGAATTTACCTCAGACTTATTGCATTTCCTCCGAAAACTGAGTGAGCTTTAGCTTCCTTCATTTTGTTTTTCCGTTAATCCGTTAATTTTTAAACTTATACAGTTTAATGTATAAGTTTGAAAATGTCCTTATAGGACGAAACTGCAGTAACATTACTTTCTTTCTGAGAGAACATTGTCTCATTTCCATTTTTGATTTTATTAGTCAGTGATTTTATATGTGATTTGTAATTTGTGTTAATCATGTATTTTCTTTATATCGTAATTATTGTTGACTATTCATATACAATCAAAAAGGAAAATAAATATTATTATTAACTCTTTTGGAACTTTTGTTGACGTAGGTAATCTATAAAATTTTTAGTCGTTTTTAAATAGGTAACTGAAAAATATTTCTGTGTTTTTGGTGTCTCTGTTTTTTATTATTCTATTATTTGGTATTTGTAAATTTTTCTTTGGGTTTTGAGTGTAAAAATTTATTAAAAAAATATTTGTGAATTTATGAACAAACTTTTTTTGCTTTCAATGATATGATAATGGAAGTTTGAATTCATTATTTTAATGTATGCCTAACAGGTTCGTTATATCATTCAGCAGAGTTATGTTTTATTTAATACTTTGTCGAATGCAATAGACTGGATCCCAACAAGCTTTTATTGCTCATTGAATATACCAAGGCTGATGATTGATGATGTGAACAGTTTTTTGGATATTGCAAAATAGAGGCAAAAAGAATTTCTTAACCCAATAAATTAAAAGCTTAGTAGCTGTCCAGATGAATGAATATGCTATTTCATATGGCATTGTATCAGATTCTAGTAAATTGACGCTTAACATGTTCATCTATTAAGCTATTAACTCATTACTTTAAGACCAAAGATGTCTACTACAGAAAGTCTATTATAATCTTTTTATGGGTATTCATAAAAAATAATGAAGACATTTTATTTCCATATAAAATTCAAGTTCAGTTATAAATAGAAAATATCTGCTGAGCTTCATTATGGAATACTGACATTGAGAAAAAACTTTTCTTGTGATTCAAAATCGATTAGTGTCACAATAAATCTTGAAATTGTTTATTCAGTATTTAAGTGGTTTTCAATTGACATTACTTTGATTCATTACTTCAATTTTAATAATCAAGATTGATATGGAAATTAATTGACTAACTGTGAACTTGAATATCTTCAAGTGACCTTTACTAGGTACTCGAAGTTTTTTAAGTATCTCTCAGATTTTAATATCTACTTATTTAAAAAACACACTTTAATGTGTGTCACAATATCGTGACCCCGAAGATGCAAATGCATAGCGGTTTTGTAAACTTTCAACTGGAAATCACATGAAAGTGTCAGTTCTATCATATTTTCCAATATCTACTCTTTGATAAACGGTGAAACTGGAACCACTGGGGTAGAATAAATCCAAAACAAGCACTTTTCCCAATCACCAGATATGTTTGTTTTGAATCTACTCTTCGTTTTCAACATTGTTAGGTAGTATTGGAAAGGTCCAAAGTGAGTCTATTCATTCCTCCACTGCAACCCGCGATGGTTTGTTGTGGCTCACAAATATTTAAACTCGCCAAATAAATCCACCTTAAAATATCAATTTTCAAAGTTCGGAAGCAGCACAGCATCGGAGATCCGATATGTTAGTTTCTATTGCTCATAACAATATTTGTTCCTTACTGTGAAAATAAGTGACATCAAATGTAACATTATTTCATAAAATTTTTTATTTTTCGGTCTATCTCACACTTGGCTGCACTCAGGATTTAATTTTGATTTTTGTAATATTGACGGATATAATCTCGTTAGAAATTAAAGGGGTAATAAACGAGGAGAAGGTATAGGACATTTTATAAAACCTTGTTTTGATTATACAAATCATAACTTCGGAAAGTTGAGTCCTTCATAGAACATTTTTGGATACAATTTAATAGTGCAAAATGCAAATTTGTTGTCGTAATATGTTGTAGATCTCCCAAAGAGGATCATGAAGCTGTCTTAAATAGATTAGGGGATATTTTCATGGATAGCTACCCCAAAAATGAAGATTTCAATATTCAATCGAATCTAACTGATGATCAACAAATCTTTCAATTTTAAACAAAATATTTCCGAATCGTCGCATACACCAATATGTCACTGACTTCGCTTGATAATCTTTATACTAATTTCGGAGTAAGAAACAGCGGGGCGATTGATACAGCCCTAGTCAGACATTTTTTCATACGCAGCTCTTTCCAAATTGAAGTTGGTAATTTGTTATTCAAAACTATAATTTCTCGAAATTTTGATGGTATAAATTTCAATAACTTAATGCTGAACTTGAAAATATGGTTCGAAATAATATCTATCTGCTCAATGACATTGATAAGAAAATATAATACTCGAATAACATTGTTTTGAAATTGATAAACAGTATGATACAGCAAGGACAGAAACTGAAATATTTTGCAATAAAATATATAGTAGAATCTCAACCCGAAAGCCCTTATTTACATTTACCAATGTATACAGAGCTTCTACAAGATTAAAGTTGAAAATTGCAACAACATAAAATGTACATTTAAGATGAATTAAATCATTTTTTATATTTTTAGCTGTTTTCAATAATCAAGATCAGGGTTAGAACAGGTGAAGACAGGACACACATGAGCTTGCTCAGGTGTAGCATAAAGCAATTATATTACTGTATGCTATTAGAATCACAATAAAATTAGATAAATGTACAAAAAGATGAGCTGAATCAGATACTGAACATCGCAGGAAGCCAGCTTCTTAATGGCAACCCGTGCCTTTGTTGAGTGATTGCGACTATTTAATTGAAGAAAAACTAATTATTGTTCACTTACCTCTAATTCTTGATCCGAAATATTATATGCTACAACTAATTCATCTACAAGACCGTCCAGCCTTGCAATGAGAGATGATAAAGCAACCGCTGCTCCAGATACAGCACTACCTTGGTGAACTAGAAGATCCCTACTTTTAGATTCCAGCAGGGCTAAATGTGCTTTCAAATTCAAGTTTTCTTGCCTCCTCTGTTCATTCAATCTTACCTATGAAACGTACATAATAGATGAAAATTGAAATTCACTTGAAAGCAAACACTCACCATATGTCTATATTCATCTTGCTTCTCTGCTATATCTTTATCTTTCTGCTGAATTACAAGTTGTTGCCTTTTTAGTTCGGCTTCAGACTCCTTCAGGGCATCGTGTAATGTCATTTTTTCGGCCTGCATAAACTCTTGCAACTCCATACTTTCCATTTCCAGATCTTTGTGCTGCTGCAGTAATATTCTTTGTGAGGCCATGCTTCGCTCCAATTCCATCTGAAGGGCTCTACAGAGCGTATTCAATTTCGAAATTTCTTCTTCCTGTTTGATAACAACTTGTCCAACATTTTGAAATCGAGTTTCTAATACCAATAGACTATCGCTGGAATTGTTATCTGACTCTGAAATAAAATTTTGGATTTCTAAATAGCAATTGAATATGCATGGCGGGGTAGGATATCTTTGTTCATTTTCCCACAACTTGAACACTTCATCGTTAGCACTGCTGGTTATGGAAATAACAGGATTATTACTCTTAGTGCTGTTATTTCCCAACCGAATGAAATCCTAATGATGGCTTAATCTTGAGGTGAATGTATTCATGCTAAGAGGATGTGTGAATCTGAGCACAGTATCTATTACTTATAAAACCTTTGAGATATCAAATTCTTGAGCAGCAAATGAAGAATGTGTATCATTGGAGGAAACACTCGAGCATGTCAGCGAATGCTTACGCTGAAATGTTGGTTTTCTAAAACCAGCGACGAAAAGGCCCTGCATGACTTACATCGTACACATAATGGTTCACATATGAATTGAAAGGTATATACAGTCGTAGACCCACGACAGTGATAAACCTATGCAAGTGTATTCTAGTTAAATCTACGCCATTGATTTATATGTGGAGATATTGAAGGAAACCAACCCCACTCATAAATCAATAACATTATTCTGTAGTAGCCAAGTAACTCAGGAAAACAGTAAGTGTTCACCAAGTGACGTCCTCGTTGGTAGTTAATTATCAAAAAAAACTCCTCAATAGAAAGACTTAACCAATTTCCTCTGGTCTAGATTCCTGGCCACACTACCCTAAACAAAAATGAAGTTGCTGATTGCCTTGCAAGAAAGGCGGTGCAAGCAGTTTCGTTGAATCAGAACCTATCATTAGCAATGCTTTAGGTTTTACCAAACAACAGTATCTATATTGGCTCATGCCATACTACCTTCGAAGAAAGTACCCAACTGATTGTTAGACTACAGTTGGGATGGCCTACATTATCTAAGAAGCCTACTTACAGGTCAACAGTTTACTGTTGTTTGTTTCATCTCATGAAGAGGCTCGCAGTAACGAAAAATCTTGTGTGTCGTCTGTTGAATGTCAAGAATTTTGACGAGAAACTAGTTCTATAAATTCCAAAGTTTCTATTTGACTTTTTTCAAAAACCACTTTCGCGTAAATGACAGTGACTGGGATGTTTTCAAGTTATGCAGGAAATTAAGGGTTTTTAGTTATCTTTTGACACAGCTCTGAAGAACACAACCTCTAAGATTAGGGAAAAGTTAGACAATTTTCTAATCGAGTTAAAAGAGTTCTAGGTTTGCACTAGAAAGAACTGAGATTGATAACATTATTTTGTTTAAATGAAGTAGTTGTAATCCTTAAAACTTTTCAAAACATACCTAAATTTACTTCTCCATCTCCTCCCAGTATGGCCAGTACTCTCTGCGAGTTAATTTGGAGTTCTTGTTGTAAACCTTCCTTCTGAATAATTTCGTCTCTTAATTTTAATTCAGTCTCGTTGAGTTTTTCAGTCTGTAGTTTATGTTCGTTTTGTAGAGATTCGTATTTTTCATTTAGTTGGCTCAACTTCTCTTGAAGGTTCTCCATTTCCCTGGTCATCAGATCTGCTTGAACATCTCTATCACATTTTTCGGAGTCTTTCGGACTCTTGGGGTTGATCATTACTCCCGATAAAGCATTCTCTACATCCGTCATAGTTAGAGCTGTTTGAATGCAACATTCGTGGTATATTTTTGTCTTTTGCTTATTCTTAGATAGAAATATGGAATTGGTCATTTTGGATGGAGTATTGTCTCTTGAGCTTTTTTTACTTAAGGCCATACGGTGCAAAGTGTTTTCTCTGCTAGGGTTCTTTTTCACATCTTTGATATTTTCAGATTTTTTCTCTTTCTTTTGCCTAGGAAGTGTTGCATATTTTTCTATAGTTTTTGCATCTATTTGAGATATCTTTTGTTTGGGGGAGTCAAGCTGGCCCTTTAAAGACCTTGACATGAGAGGTGCTGGTTTGCTGTTCACAGAAGGCCACCTACCATCATCTGTCGGGGTAGTCGAAGGGGTGCGAGAATTGGAAGGGGTGCGTGTGATAGCCGATGAAGGCCTTATCGTTTCTTTTTTGGGACAACTGAGCAAATCTAAATTCGTAGGAGTTGCTTTACCTCTTTGGCAGTTGGATTTTGTACTCTGGGTTGGTTTGGTTTGTAACCTATCAATAGATTTTAATCTAACTATGCCGTTCGGATTCTTGGGATTCACAGGAGGTTTAGATCGAGATCTATCTTTCGTGGGAGGTTTCGTTTTTGAATCTGGTATTGAAACTTTTTTCTTGGCGCTATTCAGAGAGGTCCGCCTATTTGCCCTGAAATTGGAACCGCTGATGGAAGAACTTTCACTGCCGTTTTCACTCGTAACATCTTCGTGCCTTCTATAATCTTCGAGAAGATTCGAATTTTTTCGTACTAGCAGATTGTAAGCTTCGTCGTAGTTCGAACAACAACTTATTATCGAGGAATCACAGGATTGTGCACAATTGAGATTGTCAAAATCTTGAGAGGTACCACTATTGGAACTAAGATTACGTTGGAACAAACAAGGTTCTAAATTTTCCACTACCTCTACACCACTATCACTACCTTCACATTGCGGAATTTTTTTGACGGTTTCAGGACAGACTTCTGTTACTTTTTCGATAACAGTTATATTGGATATGTTGAAACCGTGTATGGTATTGTCAGCTTCAGTTTCTTCTTGACATTCTTCTACGGGCTTGGTGGCACCATCCTTTTCACAGGCGGTAGTAGTTTCCTCGGTAATTACGATGGATAACTCTGGTTCCACAGGTGGAGAATCGGCTTCCATGTTCATCTAATCATTCCTTCCCAATCTGCAATGAAAGAGAACAAATCGTTAATGAAATATTCATATAATTGAGTCTTATACTGGAGCCATATTAATGGAGGCGGAAGTACAAAAGTTGACCTCCGCAGAAGAGCGAGTTAACGGAGGCGGAGTAATAGGTGGATACATAAGGAAAAAATATTTATTATTTACCAATCAACGAATAAAAAAAATATCTGCTGGTGGTGTTTTTTGGGGTTTTAACCTTACATATAAACTTATCACTAATCTTATGCAGTACCATTTTGGAATTAACTTTTCGGTTTGCCGTTTCATTACACTTCAGAAAATTATTTTTCTAGATCTAGATTTATTCAATAAATAGAATTGCTAACCAAGTTAGCAGCATTAAGAGATGACTAAAAATTACGTTTTAGAGTAAATGAAGGACTGTTTGGAATCGGACCTTTGTCAGTAGTCTTAGATCTTTGTATACATTTTTTTATTTCAAATTCATCTAGAAACCTGTTTCCATTTACCAGTCATGTACAAGTTAGCACCCTCAGGAAATCATTATCAGGAGATCATAATGATGTCCTGAGGAGCCTTTGGTGTAAAATGAATCTGTTGAAAACACCAGAACAAAAATAACTCTCTCTCGATGCGCGTTTCGCAAAATAAGTTATCGCCCTCAGGAGATTATAATATATAAACTCGAAAGAGAAAGAAACATTTCATTCCTGACGATTCCAGCCACTCGTGCCGGCAAACGCTCGTTAGGGAAGATTCCTAATATTATGAGCGAATTTGTCAAGAATCAGAGACAGCAACAACTTCCTCTTGATCAGTAATAATATATTGCAACTACTTACTTATGATAGTAAACTCATAATTAAATATCTCCTGGATAAATGCTTATGAATATAACCGACAATTTAAAACTTTCTTATCTTTTTAATCATCATCGCAAAATAACCGAGTCAGATATTTTAATTATCTAGGGATAGTACATTTCAAAAGATCTCTTCAGTCCATCCGCATTTCTAATGAAGATAGCGATACGATTTTTTATATCTATCTTCCTAATAATTATTGAGAATGATATCGGTCTTATTTCATATCCGTTTGTAGGAAGCTTGTTGGACAAATACAATTAATAAATTCGATAGTTTAATGTATCATTTGAATATGTGAAAATATGGTTTCGTGAAGGCAAGAAATGAATATGCTTCTCGAAGTGCAATGCCCTCTTCTGCATATTCGTCTTGGTAATGAAGAATGGTTTTAAATATATAAGGTGTTCCTGCAGAAGTGGTTGTTATTATTGGAAATTCAGATATTTCCTCTTAAAGATTGTACTGGGTATGACTAATATGTTAATTATGCAGTAATATTTATAATTGCATAGAACTGGCCGATATTTGATGAAAATACATATTAAAAATCATCAATACAGTTTATTGTATGATTTCACTAATATGAAAGGTTTTACAAAAATCGCGGTTTTTGTAAATAAACTGTATGTACAATAAACGGTATTGACGAGTTTTAGTAACATTTATTTTTAAAGACTTGGGTAAGTCTAATTCTTTTGAGAAATTCAGTCAGCTGTTCGTCTGCACGGCTGTTCCTTTATTGTCATATTAGATTTTTCAGAGTCGAATATTTTCTCATACTTCTTCTATTATTGCAGGAGGAAATCGGACAAGTGCTTCACAGAAAATTTTCTGTAAACAGTTTAAACTTCTCCAGAACGATTTTAAATATCGACCAACGGAAAAATTGTACTTATTGAAATTCACAAGTTACATCTGTAATTAATATTTTGTTTCCAGTCCTTTCTGCAGTTTAGGAAACATTGAAAAAATGAAAAGACACAACTCTGTATATAAAAGAAATTGGGTACTAGGTGATTTATTACATTATAGTTTCTGAATTCAACACGAGGGTTGCATATTAGGTTTTTACAAACGATCTTTAGATGGCGCTATTAAAATATGGCATCATGATATTCGTAAAATTCTCATTTTAACTCTAGAATTGACAGCATAATAGTTAACTGATGATGAGTTTCTGGAAGAAGCGAGTATGAAAATCTTTCGAAAGGCCTCATTCGATAAGAACGTAAAGAATCGGTTCGTACATCTTTTTCGTAATCATCATATCATAAAAGACTAATTATACAATTTTGTCGTGGTTACAATGTTACAACAAGTTTACATTTTCATTGTCTGAAAAAGTCTCAACAAGTAGTCTAAAATCTGTGAAAGAACTAATGAAAGGAAAATGAATGAAATATTGAAATTTTTGAAAATACTGAAATAATCAGCCGAAATAATCAGACGAGTAAGTCAATGTAGAAAAAACGAGCAAACATAAATAACTAATTATTAAAAAATTCAAAGTATGTATAATATCTAAGCTCTTTTTTGATAGGCAACATTATTAAATACAAGTTGTTGGTAAATAGAATATTTTTGTTTTTGAAAAATACTTTGATTCAGGATGAACTAAAAAGTTTGCTTTTTCTACACGATTTTTCATTATTTTCATGTTGGTACACTAGTATCGAACATATGTTCACAGTTTCAGCTGTTTAGCATATTTAGCTTGGTGAGAGTCTTAAAAGTTAGAAGTGTTTTGCGAGTTCGGCGATCTTCTGCTATCGGAAAAAAGGATAAACAAATTTGCATTACTTTTTGTGTAAAAAATGGAATTCAGTGCTTAAAAACACTTGAAATGTTGACAGTGGCATATGGTGATTGTACTCTGAGTCAGAAAAATGTTTACATTTACAGAAGGTCGAGAAGATGAATAATAACGGCATGAAACGTGTGGCAGGGATGTTCGTTCCAAAATTGCTGAATTTTGACCAAAAAAACTGTCGCATGAGCATCGCTCAGGAATTGTTGAATGACGTCAACGGCGATTCAGATTTGTTCAAAAGGGTCATACCTGGTGATGAATCATGGTTATATGGTAATAACATCGAAACCAAAGTCTAATCGTCCCATTGGAAAAGTCCAGAAGTGCCAAGACAAAAAGAAGCACAAAAAATCGATCAAATGTAAAGGTTTTGCTCACTGTTTTCTTCGATTACCCTGCTTTAGTGCATCAGAAGTTTTTGACACATGGTCTTGATGTCAATAAGGAGTATTACCTTGAATGTATGCGCCGCTTACGAGAAGCAATACGAAGAAAACATCCGGTATTGTGGAAAAACAATTCATGGCTTTTGCATCACGATAATGCATCTGCTCACTCTTCATTGCTTTTTCTTAATTTTTTTGACAAAAAACACCGTAATCATGTTTCAGCCACAGAGACCAAAAAGTGCATATCAGAACGGCTTCAAGGTTTGGAAAAGTGATCCGGGGGGACAAAATAGAAAATTATGATTAAAATTTTTTTAGAAAAATTAAAATTCACTTCATTTTCTGAACAGAGTAGTACATTTTATTTGTTGTAGATTTTAGAGAAATGTTCATACTTGAAAAACAATAATAAAATGTTTCGAGATGTTTTTAAATTCTACAATACAATACACGGATTACTGGGTTACAGTTGGATTTTAATGATTAAATGGATTTATTACCGAAATTTCAAAAAAATAAACAGAAAAAATTAATATAGTTTAAAAAACTAAAAAACACGCTTTTAAAGAACATCGAACTGAAAATTAAAAATATTTTTTTATTAAGCTTAAAACAATAACGAATGAAAAATACTAGTATTATTGTGAAAAAAGCGACGGGTGCTTGATATACAAGCGCTCACGCTTTTTTCACAATAATACTAGTATTTTTCGTTCGTTATTGTTTTAAGCTTATTTAAAAATATATTTTAAACTTTTTAGTTCGATGATTGTTTGAAGGTGATTGACAATGAATTTTATTAGTTCGGACTTCCATTGTCTAATCTAATATAAATTGATTTAAAATCCCCGAAACAATTGAAAAAAAAAGAATTAAAAATAAATACCTGAAAATACCAATTATGTTAAGCAAAAATAACCTGAAATGAAATAATAGTGAAATAAAATACAAGTAAAAATACAAAACGATTGAACAAAAAATAAAGAAATACTACCATCAATCAACTGAAAGAGGAATCATCATTTCGGGCTCTGTAATACGAAGGAAAGTCTCGAGAAGGAACTAGACATCATCAAAAATGATCTTCAACGGAATGGCTACTCCAAAGCGATGGTAGAAAAGATTTTGGCTAAAAGACAGCAGGAGTCTCGCAAGGAAGATATGCCTTCACAACCAGTGCTTGCACTTCCCCCTACATCAGAGGATTATCGGAGAGTATAAGAAGAATTGGTTCCAAGTACAACATCAGAACCTGCGTCAGATCTGGAAACACTATCCGTAGCATTAATTCTTCTTTTTCAGTTGTTTCGGGGATTTCATATAATTTTATACAGGGTGTTTGGTAGCTGGGTGCAAACCTTTAAGGGGGTGATACACTAGCCCATGTAGAACATATTCATACAAAAATTTTTATTTTCTAGCGCGTTTTTGATTTTTAATGGAACTTTTACGATTTTCAGTACAAAAACCCAAAATTGGTCAATTAAATACTAATAACTTCGAATCTTAACAGAAATGTCCGGTTTTTTAAATTTATTTTAGTAGTCTTATGTCTCCCCAATCGTACTAAAGTAGTTTGAAGCACCATTGTGTCCAAAAAAGTTATGTACAGAGCATTTAAACTTCACAAAAATGAAAGAAAATAAAAAATCTGACAATTGATGCCAATTAAAAAAATAAATAAAATACATACAGGTGTGCAGACACCTTTAAAAGCATGCTTAGTTATTGCTCTTTCGTTTGAGGTATCATTTACCTAGCTAAGTCTTAAACTTTTTAATTAGGGTACCTGAACCAGTTAAAGGTCGTAAATATGGATATTTGAAAAATTTAAAAAAAAAGTAATTTAAATGAAATTCAGCTCAAAAACCTTTAAACGAAAATCCTAAAGCCATATGCGATATTATTTTTAGACTT
>WOGN01003623.1:0-15017 GCA_015342105.1 Leptinotarsa texana
GAAATTCGAGATAAATCGTTGGAATTCTTTTCGATACTTTTCGAGTTAATCGCCTAGGGTGGCAACGTGCGTGTGACGTCAGGCTCAGGTAGAAGTCTCTTCGTCGAATTAGGTCAGTGGCGGCGTTAGATATTTCGTAACAATACTATTGTATACCACCGTTTTTGTCCATGCATTAAGATATCTTGAATATCTCAAAAAAGTTTACTTTAAAAGAAATAGTTTTTAATATATAGTTTGTATGTTCTTTAAACGCTAGTCCATAGTCAACTATAATACACTTGTTCGATTTGGTTCCCGCATAGTTTGACTTCCAAATTCTGGCTTGGCAGTGTTTTAATCAGGTTTTCTCTTGCAATGAGCATACATTTTGTTTTATTTTCATTTATTTCAAGTAAATTACTGCAACACCATTTATGAATACAATTTATTGTAGAGTTTATCGTTTCCGTCAAAATTCCATGATCTGTGGAAGAAAAAATAGATGAGGGTGTCGTCTGCAAATAAGTGGATTTCACACATTCCAGCTTCTCCTACTATATCATCTATATAAATAAGGAAGAGTAAAGGTTCGAGAATACTACCTTGTGGCACCCCAAATTTATTTTATATTTCGTCGGATTCTATATCAGAAGCAACTTTTGTTTTCTATTATCTAGATAATTTGCAAACCATTTCAATGCTTTACCCACAATACCGATACTTTCCATCTTAAGCACTAATATATTTCTATCCACAGTCTCAAAAGCCCTCTGTAGATCAAGGAATACTGCACCTACTAGTTTGTTTCCTTCCATACTTTTTTACAATCATCTAAAACACATTGAAATGCTGTTTCACAACTATGCTTGCTTCGAAAACCAGATTGAACACTATTAATTATGTTGTTATCTTTAATATATCTTACCAATTGTTCATACACTACCTTTTCTAAGAGTTTTTCAATCGAGCTCAATTCATTTGGAAACCTACTGGTCTCTAGTGAAGTATTAACAAGGTTGAGCAACGGTTCTGCAATATTATCAAAACAGTATTTAATGAACAACATATTTATGTCATTGGGCATTGAAAAAATAATATTCTTTAACTCCATGTAATCAACCATCCTAAATTCTTCCAATTGAGACTTATAATTCCCAGTTGTGACAGAGTATTTTGGTATACTTTTGTCAATATTTTCAATTATGTTCTGATGTTATTGATATATTTGTTCAAAGCGTTGGGTATATCACAGATATCTTTGATAGTTTCCTGTTCGGAAATTTTAATTTCATTTAAAACACCATTGTTTTCGGTTTTGGGTAACATTGGCAGCAAAGTTCGTTCGAAAATTGCTGAATTCGGACAAAAAAAACCGTCGCATTAGCACCGATTCTTGAATGACGTCAATGGCGATCCGGATTTTCTTAAAAAGGTCATAACTGTTGAAAAATCATGGGTTTATGGTTATGACATCGAAATCAAAGTCCAGTCGTCCTAATGGAAGACTCCAGGAGAGCCAAGACTAAAAAAGCACCCCAAGTTCGATCAAATGTCAAGGTTTTGCTCACCGTTTTCTTCGTTTACTATGGCGTAGTGCCAGATGGTCGTACGGTCAATAAGGAGTATTATATTGAAGTTATGTACCGCTTGCAAGAAGCAATACGAAGATAACGTACTAAATTGTGGAAAAACAATTCATGGCTTTTGCATCTGCTCACTCGTCATTGCTTGCTAATAATTTTAAGGACAAAAATAACACCATAATCATGCTTCAGCCATCGTGTTAACCAGAATTTGCGGCCCTCATAAGATTGAAGAGACTCATGAAAGGACGGCGTTTTGCGACGATTGAGGAGATGAAAACCGAATCGCCAAGCGAGCTCAGGTATTGGAGGATTGGAAAAAAGTGTATTGTATCTCAGGAGGATAGAATAAACATTAATGAATCAATAAATATTTTTTGAGAAAAACGAAAATTTACCTTATTTTTTGAACAGACAGCGTATAATTACAGTGCAGAGATGTCACCAGAAAACGAATCCATTATTAAATCAAGTTTTTCATAGGAAAAATGTAAATTAAGGTGAAATAAGGTAAGAAGTTGATATGGTGAATAAATACTTGTGATTATATAGGTGGTATTGTGCAAAAAAGGAGGTTATCACTCCAGAAATAAGAAGGAGCACCGACTTTGTCTTTCAGATTCGTCAAAATATGTAAATACACACAATTTTGTTTCAAAAGCAGCGGGTCCAATCTATCCGAAAGTTTACCAAATATTTCGTTTCTGTGCCTTTTTGTCGACCTTGATTCAGAAAGCATAAAATCTTGACCTTGCCTTCCATACTTTTATTGGAAATGTTATGTCTGATACAAAAAAAAAAATAAAGGACGGAAATTATAATTTCACCACGACGAAATACCAGAAATAAGCTCAATATAGGTTTATCGATTGCAATATCATCAAAAATTGAGATGTCTTTTATATATAATGGAGAAAATTGTTTAACCATTTGCAAATTGAAATCAAAGGCATAACATGTACCACTAAATTTAGATAGTCTGTAAAGAAGCTTCTATTTCAAAGGCCTTTTATTCTTTAGACGAATTCTATTCATACAGAAATTGAAATTATATGAACAATTAATTTTAATTATTGTGTTTCAGTTCCTACTGGTATTTAAACTTTGTGACTATTTTAAGTTTTTGTTTAATGTTTACATTTAACTCTGAACTGGATAGTTGAAAATGTTTACGAAGTTGATACTTACTTTTATTTTCTATGCCTTCACTTTTATATTTTTATGATTTATATTTTTTATATTCTCATACTTGCATTTATGTGTTGCATGAGAATATTCATTATTATTATTATTTATTTCAATATGTAGCATATATATTATTACATTCTGACTACTTTTTCACCCCCAAAATGCTGAAATCACCAAATGTTCAAGTATTACCTCTAATTTGTATAACTTATATAACACTTTGACAATGATATTTTATCTTCGACAATATCTTTTAAGTTGTGTGTCTTAGATTTCTTAGAATAGTAGGACTTTGTGAGATTTCATCTTCGACAATAAAGTACATTTTGATTTGATTTAACCACATATTCCGTGAAACGAGCTTCATTGAACGTACTGTAGATAACTATGACGTTAACCTCAAAAACGTAAAATGGAGAAATTTATCTCCAAAAAACAGTTGAGTTTTTTTTATAAGAAAAACTTTGATTATTAAAAAAATGACAAAGAAGTTGAAATAAGATACGAAGGTAATGTGAATAAATACTTGTGTTTTTCTTTATTGTATTGCATTTCTATATTCTATTGTGCTGAAAAGTGCCAATTTCGGAAATTTGGGTGGGTGTATTTCTTGAAATGAGGATGAACATCGCATTCTTTAATTTTTCGCATTCATAAATGTACACGTAAAAATACGTATAAGTACACCCAATTTTTTTTTCAAAATTGGAGGGTGCAGCCTATCCCAAAATTTCTCCCCTAAATCTTATCATTTCACTATTATCAGGACAATTCATTTTTAGAGGAATGCTGAAAACCTTCGTACCCAGTAGCTCAACAAAGTCAGACCTTCATTTTCGATTTCGATCCGAACTTCCTGCGAAATTCCTAAAATTAGTCATACACAGTATTTAATATACAATACACTTAAGTTACTTTCCAATTTAGTGGCATATTGTTATGCCTATCATCACTGTCATTATTAGTTGGGTTCTGAAATTTCTTTTATAATTTTATCGGAAATCTGATAAGGGTTATCAGTAGTAGGAGACACACGTGGCGGAGTTATTTGTGAATTTGCTTTCGCATCGTGTTTAATTTGTAGTTAACAGTCTGCTATAAAGTCAAGTATGTTTTTTCATGATTACTTCACAATCTCAAAAAATATATAATAGTTCAGTGCGGTAGATCTGAAAAACTCAATAATTCCTGATGGCATTTCAATTTAATCGAAAAAAAATCTAATTATCAAAAGAACATAGATTTATTTACAGCACCAAATGCATATAATACTCCAAATGAAATCTTTTATATTTTTTCCATGAAGCCTAACACGAGTGACAATTTTTAACAGTTTGGTCAAATCGTATCACTTGCTTTTCTTTGTATAATGTTAGACTTTTTGTGGTTTCATAGGTACATGGCATTCACTTACACATAACAGTCAATTATGTACCTTGAAAAAACGTAATGGCGAATTCCCACCAAACGGACAAAACTACAACAAATCAGCCATTGTGTCGATTTCGACAAAACAAAAATTTGAGTTGACAAAATGAGAAAGATTTGGAGAAGGTTGCATATCTTAATGTAGATCTAGAGGTGATTTCAGGTGATTTCGAACTGTGATGAAAGTAACCAGGTTCATGAAACCTAGGCATTGGCTTTCTTCAAAAAGATAAATGTCTCCGAACCATATATTCAGCACAAACAATTCCGCTTTCTGCTTCGATAAGTTTGTTGGGGGTTAAAAATTATCTAACTTTGTTCGCTGGTGTAATATAAATCTACTGCAATTAAATATAGACAAATGTCAAAAATTAACTTTTTTCTGAAACAAAAATCCCATTAACTGGCCATACAAAATCAATCAATCAGAACTGAAAACAACAAACACAA
The DNA here is from genome assembly GCA_015342105.1 of Leptinotarsa texana. Lineage (NCBI taxonomy): Eukaryota > Metazoa > Arthropoda > Insecta > Coleoptera > Chrysomelidae > Leptinotarsa > Leptinotarsa texana. The sequence continues at coordinate 4,632 of WOGN01003623.1, forward strand.
TCAGAGATTTAGGAATCACTCTCGACCCAAAAATGTCATTTAAACCCCATATCACTTCTAAAGCGTTAAAAATGTTTGGTTTTATTCTTAGATCTATAAATGAATTATCTCTCACTTCAATAAAAATCATATTGTTCAATTGTTGGATCAATAATCGAATACAATTCCACAATTTGGTGCCCTTCATATCATGTGGATATTGGTATGCTTGAAAGTGTTCAAAATAAGTTTTTAAGGTACTCGGCATATAAACGGGGATATCATATTGGTGAATATGACTATAAATGTATATTGAACATTCTTAACTTGAATAATCTGGCTCATAGAAGAATAGAAGCAGACCTTACACTAATTCATAAAATAATCAATGGTAGCATCAATTCCCCGGAACTTGTCGAATTTATACCTTTAAATGTGAATCCAAGGAGAACAAGAAATTCGGATATCTTCAAAGTACCCTTTTGTTGCACCAACTATGGCCGGAATGAATTTATAGGTAGAATTTTGAGACTTGCAAATACATACAATGTAGATTTACAATTTTTTAATTCTTATTTGGAAACATTTAAAAAGACTGAAAAGATTATAATTCATTATTTTTACGATTTTTTTATTTTATATATTTTTTCCTTAAACCTAGCTTATATCACTTAAATACATATGTGTGAACTTGTTAATTATCTTGTAAAAAATAGGCATTCCCGTAGATAAATAAATAAATTTGTGACTAGTCTGATGAAAGGTTGTATATGTATGTATAAGTTAACTATTTATGGAAAATATATTAATCTGGGTTTCATACGTCTTTCAGGACAGTGATAAAGGAGAATTTGATAGGGACAGGATGTACAAAAGCATATTCTACAATATTACGGAGAGCGAGAGCAATTATGTGGATTGGCTAAGCGTATTATTGAAGGTATTTCATATTTCATGCAAAATCTTTCACTTGGTACTCCGTCAATGTCTTATTTCAGTATATGAAGGCGATACAGGCAACTATTGGGACTTCCCAGCCCATCGTAAGCGAGGCAGAGCTCAACACGATTTTCTACAAGATTCCAGATCTGTACAGTTTGCACTCAAACTTCTTAGAAGCGCTCCGTAGACATGTTCAGAAGTGGGATACAAGAATCGGGGAACATTTCAAAATCATGGTAAAACTTTCTTTTCCCGTTTCATATGCGATGTTTGATAACATTTTTTGCTTTAGGCTTCTAATTTATCCTTGTACGGAGCCTTTCTGAGCAACTACGGGCAGGCTTTAGACACTGTACAGAAATGCAGCGCAGCTAACTCGCAATTTGGCGAGATATCCAAAAACATAACATGCAAGCAATTATCCGGGCAGCCGATAAGTCTAGAGGATCTCCTGCACAAACCAGTGGCCAGGGTTCAAAAGAACGCTTTGGTTTTGCATGATCTTCTGAAATACGTCCCGCCGACTCATGTGGATCATCACAGTTTGACGGAGGCATTGAATTTAACGCAGAATTTTTTGGACCAGTTCAACATGATACAGACCAAGTTGATGTTTCCTGTAAGTGAATGTGAATTTCTTTGATGCTGAAATGATCGAGGTTTAACGTATGGGTTTTAACATTTTCAGGTTGCAGACCGGGCACAACGTAGGCTAGTGAAAAATTCGTTTATAGTGGAATTTGTGGATGGGCACAGAAAACTGAGGCATCTGTTTCTCTTCAACGACGTCATAGCTTGCGCCAAATATAAGGTAAGTGGCTTTAGAGAGAAAGAACACAATATTGTGGGCGGAAATTTGGAATCAGAGTGTAAGAAGTGGGTAGACTGAGTGCTGAAGCAAAGAATGAATGCCAAAGAGAGGGATAGAGTTGAAGTATGAAATGAAAGCAAGAGAAGGAATGAATGAAAGGAGGTAAAAGGTGAGAACGACTGAAAGCAGAAGTGACAGGTAGAGAGGATCACCTAATGAAAGTAGAAAAAAGAAAATGAAAGCTGATATGAGAGATAGAGGAAAATATTGAAAGGAGAGGATGAAAAGAAAAAGAAACATTAGTTGAAGGAATAAAATATTCATAATGAAAAGAGAGATAAATCTGGGAAACAGAACGAATTGAAAATACTTATAACATGATAAGACAACAGAAAATACCAAGAAAGATGACAATAAAAACAGAAAAGAGAGTGTGAATGGAAGCTAGGATATGAAATAAAAATAGAGAGAACAAACCTCTGGAAAGACATAATTGAGAATGAGAATTTAGAGATTCAATGAATATGATGTTGAGAATCATAGTAGGAATGATAAGGAAGATAATATAATGAAGATAGAGGTTAAGACGTATGAAGGAAGAGTGAATGTAAGTGAGGGTGGGGGAAGAGTGGAATATTACAAGAAAATTAAAGATGAAGATGGAAAAGAGGCAATTGAAGAGTTAGCATAGAATGAGAAGTTTGGAGAAAGAAGTTTATTTATTTATTCATTCATTCATTAAAGGGTAACACCCAATTAAGTTTAAGAGATTTCACAATAAATTATATGAATATAACAAATAATTACATCTAACTTACTTGCTAAAAGTAAAACTAATTTACTAATAAAGAATAAGAGTGAGAAAATAATTTTACTGAATTGAAATATTAATTAAATAAATGAATGATTAAGATATGGAAAATTCAATAATTGAGGATTTTTATGTTTATATTTATTACCATTTATAATTTATTTCTGAGCGAGCGTAATGCAAACTTAAATTTTGGTTCGTTCAATGAAAATAAGTCCAGATCGACTTTATTACCATCAATAGCAACTCTAGACAGGGGAGAATATTTACCGTAGTTACAACGATGATAATCTATTGCAAATGTTTCTGTATTCCTTGTACTTCTAGAAGGAACATGTAAGCCAATTTGTGCTAGCAATGCAGGGCAGTTAATAAGAGAATTTAATAATTGGAATGAGAGTTTTAAGTCAGTTTCCACTGTGCGACTACCTAGCTTCATTATATCTGCAACCCTACGAATATCATCTAATGAATGGTCCTGCAAGGGCATTTTCAACTAGAACGTCAAAAATTTAAGAAATTTCTTTTATACCCGTTCAATGTTATGTGCAGAATTTTCCTACTGCAATATTCTAAGACTGATCTTACCAGGGTGAAATACAGCATTTTTATACATTCTATATTAGAGAAGTCCTTGGAAGTACGACAAATGAAACCTACCATTTTTGTTGCTTTGTTTATAATATAATTATAATGTAGGTGAAAGTCCAGTTTTTTATCCATCACTACTCCTGAATCAGTTACAAATTCGACACGTGTTGAAAGTTCTCTCTATATGTAGAAATACATTTACATTTATTCACGTTGAGATTCATATCATTTTGTGAACACCATTCACTTAATCTGTTTAAATCTGTCTGTAATAGTAAGCAATCATCTGGTGCTTGAATTGTCTTAAACATTTTTAAATCATCTGCAAAAAGTAAGATATCAGTATATTTTAAGTTACCTCTGATATCATTAATAAAAATGTTGAAAAGGAACGGCTCTAGATGGCTTCCTTGCAGTATACCTGATAAAACATAAATTTTATCAATTTTATCAATTTGAAAAATTTCAAATATACAGTACATATCACTGATCTACTTCCAAGGATTCATTCAATTATGAAGACCAGATGAATATATGAAATGTATAGAAATACGTAGCTGCTGTAATTATTTCAACTCCTGATGTCTTCAAATGCGTCATTCTATTATATAGTCCAATTAATTTAGCGATCAACCTAATAATACTTACCTAATCTGTGTAATTAAAAACTCAAAATGAAATAATTATTCTAACATGTATTGAAAATATATTTGAAATATAAAAATAATTAGGTATTTTATCTCTTAAAGATATAAATTTCTTAATATTAGATAATATATTATACTTATCACATTATTATATATCTTACATTTATATTAATTTATTCGAAGAAAGTGATTCATTATATTTCAATTTTATGTTTATTCAACATCTGTACATTTTTGACAATTGAATAAAATTGTTGTGAAAATCTTTGAATTTATAATAGTGTAAAAAAGAAAAATATTAGTTTTATTCTTCTTCATCTTCTAAGCGTTGAAGAATTTCTGTTTCATCTTCTTTGTCCTTAATCGTTGTTTCGTATTTCCAGACCTTCTAGAATTTCAGGGTCGCACTGTCACTTCACTGTCACTTTACAATGAAACAGCATTGAGGCAAGCTTGCCAATTACACTGACCTCAAGCTAAAGTTCATTGCAACCCCGATTTTCTACATCCGCACCGTGGTCCACATCAATTTTTACAATTACAAAATAAATTATTGAGTGATTCATCGGGAGCTGGTGGTAATATTGTTGTCATTGGCTCTAGACATTTATTTTGAAGAACCCAATCCCATTCCAGGGGTTCCAAATCATGCCCAAACTACTTTTGAATTTAGTAATAGACACAATTCATATGTTGATTGGTCGCTGCACTTGTCGGTGGAAGATTACATAACTGGACAGGTTTATGAAGTTTTATAGATTTAATGAAGAGAGTATATCGAAGATGATCGATATTATTCCGAGATTTTGAAGCCTTGAATATCGCTAGTAAGATTTGAATTCCACTTTTGTGTAATTGTTGGCCAGGGCAATTTTCTTGTAGAAAAGTTTGAGCTAGTTCGTTGAAATTGGCATGTTTTTCTAATGTTTTAGTGAAAGTTTTTTCCCTTTTTTTAATAGCGCAGAAGTTGTATCACACCCACTGAATGCATGTAGAAATAAAATATGTTTTTTACAAATGAGATATTAAAAGATATACAAATGAGATATTTTTGAAGGATAAATTTGTGTTTTTGACATTGCCTTTGCCCACTTCTTCAAAGAAAATGCCTTTTCGATGTAATTGAGTGCGACCAATTGAAATAACTGGTAAATCAGATATTCGAAAATGTTGTAAAATATAATATTTACTGATAAATAATAAAAATTATTCAAAATTGAGGGTAATATTCACAGATATTCAAAAATGTTGTTAAATATAATATATTAACTGATACATAATGCGCATTATTCAAAATTAAGGGAAATATTCACAGATATTCAAAAATGTTATTAAACAGAATATATTAAATGATAAATAATACAAATTATCCAAAATTTCAACTTTGACCTCGTATAACTTTTAGTACAGACACAAGATTATATGAGAATTTTGTGACAGCTTTTTAAACGCCATAATAAAGGTATATACAAATGTTCAACTCATTACCTCTCATTCCGAAGTTAACCCATTCTTTATGCTAATGCTGCGCAGAGAGTTGAAGTAAAACTATCAAGCACCTTTGTTATTTTCCGTGTTAGGAATCACACGTTGAAAGGTAAGACCTCGTTAGTCCTTAGCTCGCACAAGTTTCTCAACTTCTGAGAGTTGTCGTTTGTATGAGGGCGGCAGCTGATTAACGGAAAAACATATTTTGAACAGATTTTTTTTTGAACTATGAAAAGCAGAAATCAATTTCGTTTGATCGATCCCACCAACTGATTTCGAGATGATTGCCCCATCATCAGTACCGAACATGGTCTCTTCAGAATGGTGTGAACCATCTGAGTATCACAACCAAACAAATATAATTCTATTTAGTCATATAATCTCTCTACAGTTGATTCAGCGGGATGTTCACTGCGCCACCTGCAGACAGAGCCAGGAAACAACTCCACAATCATACTCCTGGATGGGAGTCGAAATGATGATTAATATCTCGAAGATGTGCATTATGGCATGCTGAAGGTTGCTCCTTTCTTCTCATGCAGACCTAAGGCTTTGTAGATACGTGTGGCAGATACCCAACGGAAAAACAACAACAACTAACCCAGCTAATGCCGCCGCGCAGAGATTTGAAGTTTGACCATGCCAATTGTTCCTTTTGAAGGATTAAATAATGATAATACACAAAATTAGTATCATCACTGACTGAAAATATTGAGACAATATCATTTACGGGTTGAAAATGTTGGAATGCTATCTCTATAAGAAAATTCCTAGGAAACGTGAATTTCAAATCGAACATATCAATGGTATTATTGCTTCTAGAAACACCTCCCCGTTCAATTGAAAAAGTAACAAGATCCTTCGAAAGGCAACGTTATCTCGTATATTCAAGAGTCGCAGTTTTCTTCTGAACGCGAAGCGATAAAAAATTATTTATATAGTGAAACGATTCGTGCTGCGGCATTTTTATAAGATTTTCCCACATTCATATTATATACACCCATAATTTACGGGAGAAACACTGCAGGGTTATTTCGGCGAATGCGCTCCAAGCGAGCATTTATTTGAAAATACGTTAATGGGATTTATTGTTTGCACAAAAGAATTCAATTTTGCGAATAAATGAAACTAGCGCCAAACGTGCAAAATCAGCTCAGAATGTTATAATGAAACATAGAGTTGTGCGAAGTAATCTCCCAAATTAATGGATGCCACTCAACGAGAATATCTTTATGAAGGATCATGATCCGATTGTTCACTGAACGCGCAAACAGAATCATGAAGGTTGAAAATGTGATTCACTCGTGTAATCCATTTCCATAAACCGGTTGCTAATTGTCTGTACTGCTTTTAGCTGCATCTAGAATCAATGCTGGTTTGCCCTTTCATGTTGCTACCTCATCAAGACCATAATATTCCATCATGAATTACCCAATATTGTGGGTATATCGAATCGTTCGAATAGAAAATCCCAAAATAACATTGTTATTGTTTATGTTCGAAAATGTCCATATAAGACGAAACTGCAGTAACATTAGTTACAAATAAAAGTGGTGAAAAACATTGAAATTTTCATTTCACTTTTCGTCATGATCTCCTACCACGTAGTAACGGCTACCTCCATCAATTTACCCAAAATAACACTTTACAATAAAGGAAAAATACAATATAATTCTGTCTATTCCAAATTGAAAGTTTGGATACCACTAATAGATAATATTGATTTCTTTTATCGTCTACCATGCGAAGATTGTGACATACATTAGACAAACCAAACAGTATTTAGAGAAAAAATTGATACCACATAAACGATTTTTGGAAAAAAGAAAAATTTTGACTGTCTGCTTCTCCACTTTTATACATTAAAATGTAGAAATCTTACAAAAAAGGAAAGAGGAATTACACAAATATGTGAAATTCATGCAAATAATTATTTTTCAGAAAGAAACTGGAAGAGAAACTCCACTCGAAATAAATAATTTTTATGAACATTGAATTATACAAAAAAATTGTTTTTCAGTTTAGACTCCAAACATTCGTTTTGGAATTGAAACGGATATCATTCTCAGGATTGCCACACAATATAATGTATAAAAAAGGTCAAATTCGACTCACATGGAACCATGTATCCTCAAAGGCGGACATCCAATGTTTCGGATTGAGACACTTGCATTATTGCCACTTCAGCACCAATCTGGGTAAGATTATAGGATGAAGCACCTGATTCATACACGAAATTACGAATTCAATTCACGAATGAGATTAATCCACTCATGTCACAGATGACAGTATGTAAAAAACATTCATTTGCTCATTTGATTGAATCTTTACCATAAGAGTTTTGTTTAAATTGAAATGGGTGTATTTGAAGATTGATATCTGGAAAAATGGGTTTGGCTTTCTAATACTCTATCTTTATACAAAAAAGGATGGGAATCTGTCAACGAACGAAAGAAGGCAAATAATCTCAAGAAGGAACTCAATACGAAGATGTTCATACAAGGTAGTAAATTTCAGACAAAAACTGGAGGAAAAACCACATTTTAAATAACTACTTTCATATAAACATTGAATTACACAAAAGAACCAATATTTTCGAAACAAAAATCTTCATAATAAATTTTGAACTTGATAAATTTGGATTTAAAAAGAAAATTGATAACAAAATAGCCCTTTAATTTAAGTCACACCTTTGATTATGACTTAAAGGAAATTATAGACATTCTCTATCTGTAGAGTAGGAATGTGACCCATTGTACTTCATCCAGAGGACTTGTCCGCCTAGAACATTCTATCTTTTCCAGGAATGTGGACAGGTCACTGGGAGACATCTCCTTTATATCGGCAGGTGTAGGCCAAGACTCGCCTAACACACACTCTCTTATTAACGATAACTCCGGACACTCACATAAGTCATGCCTAGCTGTTTCATCTGACTGGTCACACCCCAAGATTATTGGGGTGTTTCCTTAGTTGTGACCCTTCAGAAATCTTACTGTTGAGCGTATCTTTTTCTTGGTAATCGCCAGATATTTCTTCGCCGCCAGCTTCCCAGGGTCGCCCAGGGTGATCCTGCTAACACTGTTTCCTTTAATTCTTAGTCCAGGAGATTTCTTGGCTAAAGGGCCGGTAATGCGATCACCAACCAGGATAATGTTATCATCTACCAAAGTTTCAGCTAAATCTTGGTGGCACTCTGAGATGCCACGTTGTCTGTTGAAGGCTAATAGAGCTTGTCTACTATCATGCACATTGTTATGTTGTTGCCAGAAGTTCCTTTTCTGGTTATTTCTTTAGTGGTGATTGAGGTACCAGCCTGTTATATTTGAATCACGCTGGTATTTTTTCCCACTTAATCCTTAGGCTCACTGATCTGGAGTACATTCTACATCTTGAGCCTTCTTTGGTTTTTGATTTCTAGCATCTGTCTCTGTGTTCGTTTTATTTGAATTAAACACAAACTTGGGTCCAATTGCATCAATGGTTGCCTGCAGCAGAGGTTGCGCAGAAAGCGCTTCTCGCCTTAGGCTTAGACTCAATTTACCCATTCCTACTTCGAGGTTTACAGCAGTCGTGCGCAATCGTAACATGGCCATTAACGCAACCTCCTCAACGTGTAGGTACAGAGGGGTCAGAACAGTAATTATTTCCATTGTCACGGTTGAATTATAGATATTAAAAATGCATTACTAGTCGGACTATCACCTATAGAAATATTTTGTTGGCACCTGTAATCAATGCACAAAAACCTTTCTGCTATGATCCTATCAGTAATGAAACTAAAAACGCTTCTGCTTTATTTTCAAACCAGCACGATTAATAACGATTCAGTATAATGTGTGCAACAGCAGACTGTATTGATATTTCAACAGCTATTTTAATGTGTGATTTCAATTCTTATTGTCTAGTGGTTTTAATTCAGTTCAAAGTTTTTAATTGCGCATAAACCTCATTTTTATTCAATTTTATATGTTTCAGATATTTTCGACGAAACAACTCTCATTTTACTTGAACAACTTACTCAAATATACAGTTTGTCCAGTTTATCCAGCGTTATGAAAAGTAACTTTTTTTTAAGGACAAAACACAAGCATTACAGGAAACTCCTTAAGGCGCTTTTAGAGCAGTGCCTGTGCCAAAGTAGTGAATCAAATTGGATTTGAATCGCTGGAGATTAAATCCATTTGGTAAAATGTTGTCAAGAAGTTCATTTTACATAAACGGAGTTCTCCAAATGAAGGAGCTTTTTAATAGTAGAGTTCGAGGTGTTCTAACAAATTTATCGAAGCAGAAAGCGGACATTAATATATCCGGTTCGAAGAGATTTCTCTTTTTAGGAAAACTGATGCCTGGGTGTTTGTGACATTGTGATGAAACCTGGTTACTTTCACCCCAATTCGAAATCATCTCTAGATCCCCATCAAGATATGCAACCTCCGGTGACCTGGATTTCAAACGGATTGACGAGACAAGTGTGCTGTTGTCAGCGAGGCAATATATTGGATACTTCGTTTTTTCCAATAAGTCGTGGATATACAATAAGGTTTGGAGACAATATGGATCCCTGGGGAACACCAGCGTTGATGGTAAAATTATTCGAGAGATATACATTGACGGTCTTTCAGGAATGTATGTTCTGTAGAAAAGGAAATACGGACAGAATAGTGTATAAAACATGGATATCAATAAAACTTGAAAAATGAAGAAAAAATAAATGAAACTTTCTATGTGTTTTACTACTTTTATTTGTAACTAACGTTACTGCAGTTTTGTCTTATTCGGACATTTTCAAACTTATACAATAAACTCGTAAACAATATACAATAAAACATAGACAGTTTCATTTATCTTTTCACCATGATGATTTCCTACCACGTAGTAACGGCGACAACCATCAAAAACACTCCACTTGGGATTGGGAATATTTGAAGCAGTTGTAGTTGTAACAGTTGGAGACATTGAGTCGGAAGTCAATCCCAAATGCTATGACTTTTTGAAGTCTGTCTGTCTGTTTAAAAATCTGTTTTTCCGTTAATCAGTTGCCGCCCCTATACGAACGACAACTCTCAGAAGTTGATGAACTTGTGCGAGCTACGGACTAACGAGGTCTTACCTTT
>WOGN01003624.1:0-15015 GCA_015342105.1 Leptinotarsa texana
GGAAGATTCGAGTGAATCCAGATAAAACTCAGGTGATAGACTTGGAGAGACATAACGTTTCTCCAGACACGAGGGTAACGATCTCATGCAGGGAGATCGAATGGCAGCCACGAATCAAGTAGTCTTTTGATAGATCGTCGACTCGACTCACCTTGAAAACATCAAGAGCAAATTCCAAACGAGGATAGACAAACTCTATCCTCTGATAAATAGAAAGTCAAGGCTCAACCTTAAGAACAATGTTTTATTATACAATACGATGTTCAAGCCTGTTATTACGTATACTTCAGTTGGGGACAAACCGCTCAGTGTAAAGTATCCACTCTGGAAAGATTGTAAAATAAGATCCTACGGATGCTGGTGATTACTCCATGGTTCTTGCGGAATGAAGCCATCCGCAGAGATTTGAAGTTGTTGACTACAGCAGTCCATCTAGTCGAGGAATCAGAGAGTTTTTGAGTTAGCAGAAACTTATGATAACCCATTAGTTAGGGAAGCTGCAAGCTGTAAGTTACCGATTCAAAAGGCCTGGTCATTCAGTTGAGTGAAGGTCCCACGACGACGTCCGTAAAAGTGAACAGTTTGTTCATAACACCCTAGTCAGGAAGGGGTACACAGGGGCAGAGCGGCGTAGAGGTCATTGTCCTTAATGTCGTAACCAAACACTTTTAATTTTGAACCGTTTGCGCTTCTGGCAAAGGAACGTTAAAAAGGTAAGGAAATATTTCCAACCTGAAAAAAATGAAGGCGATCGAACAGACATTCAAACAACGTCAAATTCATAACTTCACATATTCTCGTCACTTACATTTAGGGGGATTATACTCGTTTCCCTAATAGTAAATTGTATTTTCAAAGCTTTCCTATTTTGGCAACCCTTAATGTTTGTAGAACTCATTTTCATTCGACATTCTTGCCATAGATGAATATAACTACAGGCAACCAAAATTATCTTGGAAAAATATAAAACTATTCCAAAAACATATCTTGCCTATGATTCAGATAATTCGAATATGATTATGCAGAACAGTTGAAAATTCAGTAAGGTGTGAGCTAAACGAAATTTCCTGGAAATCTTGGAGTTTAGCACACCTTTTATTATCGAACATTCAGATGGTTTGTTGTGAAGTTAACTTCTATTGTCTAAAAAAGAAGTTAACAAATTTGAAATCTATGGAAGAACGAATAAAATGAAAAGGAAAGAAAGCTAATTTGTGAAGCGAACAATCTATTTTGACCTAAAATTCAAATGAATGAATAAATATATCAACAATGAATTGAATGTCAAATATATACGAACAATAATAAAATAAAAATTAAATAATAAAGATAAATTATGGAAAATGCAAAAAGTAAAAAATAAAAAAAATAGGAAAAATGAAGAATAGCGAAGGATTTTTGGATTCACTAACATAAAATCTAGTGATCTGAAATCATCCTCAGGGAGGAGCACTCTGATTTGAGAGAAAGTTCAAATAAAATGCATACATTGACCAACGTGTAATAACGTACAAAAATATTAACAAATATAACACGTATTAATAAAAATCGTCTGAATTGTGGATTTAGATTTCTGTAATAACTACGGTAGATCCTATTCTGTCAACAGTGTAATAACAAAAAATAAAAAGGTTTGAATTGCGGAGTTAGATTTCTTAATCGAGAAATCCTTGTGAAATCCCACTTAGCTGTCAACAGTGTAATAATATTTAACTGTCTATCAATCTTTGGTAATCCTCTCGCTATTGCCGTGTTCGTTTTATTTAAATAAAATTTGGCAGCTGCTGTCACCAGATGCAGGTTTCTCCACATCAATATTTGGATGTAAGGTAATTCCGAAAAGGCTGTAGGGTTCCTATCGATAGAACGACGGCCGGTGTTTTTGAAATCTGATCATTTGGTATACATACTAATATTCTCTCTCATTATATGGTTCCAGTACTAAATTTCAATCTTAGTTCAAATGCTATTCACTAACTATTCTCTTCTCGATAGATATTTGTTTTTGTTCTCTTAACTTCATCTTGCTCTACGAGGTTGGTATTTTCTCAGTCCAACAGAAAGTGGAAGTACAAGGTTTCAAATAATTAAAGTATAATGAGTAAAAAACAACCACCCCATGGACAAAATAATAAAAAAAACAACGAGTAAAGTTTTATATAAAACGTAATTGTTAAATTCTATAAAATAAAAGAAATTGCCGTCAATATGACCGTGCTATTTACTATTAATTCAAACTATTATACAACTATAAACGCACAAAATACTTTAAGTCTTACTTTAAGAAGAGTGGTGTACAACTTTAAATTTTCGCTCTTTTTTGTCAATGTAATATGAACTCCAGCTAAACAACCCGCACTAGGAACCCAACCTAACCTAACCTCTTGGCAAATAAGAAGTGGACTCAGACAAAATAATATGTGAACTCTCTCTCAATATCAACTGATTAGTAAAAAAACAAACACTCACATAACGCCTCCGGTGACAGACTTTTTTGAGTCTCTCGCAAAAACTCCAAAGCCCTCAAAGCCACGAAAACCTCATCTCAGCGTTTTCAATTTTCCCAAGCGTATGATCATCGGCAGGATGTAATATACCTATACATTTTTTAGTCTAGCCCAACTTGTACATGACCACAACTACGCTCAAAGGTCCGACAGTCATAAAGTAGTTCAAACGCTTTTTCATCTGAAAAAATATCGACACTGAAGAACCGGGTGATCGGAGTGATCTACCTCGATCTCTGTGAATAAAATGATATTTTACGTTAACCATTGCAATGGCAGTTGTTACCAACGTCATATTCAGCCAGGTTAGTTAACACTATCCCAACACCAAACCGTTGTTTTCAACACCGCGACATGTGTTTTTCAATCACCAAGTGATGATCATAAAGAGGACGAATAAACTTGGTGAATGAAACACGTGTCGAGGTGTTGAAAATAACGGTTTGGTGTTCTGATAGAACTCCAGTAATATTCATTACTGCACATCAAACAGAAAAGCAGTCTGCGTCTACTAAACCAAAACCGAGTAGTGGAGGGGGAGGAAGATTATAAATATCAACAATGGAAAAATCATGAAGTAACTTTGGAATACTTTATTATTTATATTTTATTTTTTCAAGATTTACCTTGTACAGTATCAAAGGTGAAGATATCAAAATTGTGTTCTAATTGTGACTATTTGTTCACAGACTGCAGTAATGATCAATTCAAATGTCAGGTAGGAGGAGGGTGCATTCCAAAAACAAACCGTTGTGACGGTTACAAAGACTGCGCAGACAATTCAGATGAGTGGAACTGCCTGAGGCTAGAAACGTTGGAAAATTCGGTGGAAGGAAACACCAAAAAAATATTACAGGTAATATATATTTTTGGTTACTGTATAATTTTCACCTACTTCTTACAGTAGTTTACATGTACTCTTTCAGTAGTTCTTATGTATTATTCCAGTAGTTCTGATGTATTATTTATTATTTCATGTCTTGGCATTTACTTAACTCATACACTTAATTCAGATTCAGATACAATGTTTAAAAGTGTTGCATATTTCCATGTGAAAATTTTGAGTGACCACCGTATAGAAGAACACTTCTGTACGGTGGTCACATGATGCTATAAGGCAGTGGCCAAGACGTTGTGTGATTCACAAGTGCAACATATGTAAAAGTGATTTCATGCCCGTTCCATAGTACTTATTTTCATTACAACACCTATGGATAGTTCACACTGTTCGCATATATTTTCTAGAGTTATGAATTATAATTTCATTTCAGTTTCAAGCAGAAAACAATACTTGGTACCCAGTTTGCATAGATTGGGATATTTGGAATTCCACATTTGCAGACCTCACCTGTCAAAATTTGGGTTATTCTGGTTCTGTTTCTCTAGAAGCCGTTCCAAAACCGAACAGTTTCAAACCTGAACAGGTTTACAAACTCAAGACACCAACAAGTAACGTTTTGACCTCCTTACAACTGGAAAAGAGTGGAGGTGATTGTGATCAATTTGTCTCATTGGCATGTCAGGAATACGGTAAGAACAAACCTAATTGCATACATTTCATTGCGAATTGGTTTCTAGTCCACACTTATTTTAGTTTTCATACATAATAAGCAAATGTTAAAAACACCCTTTATAGGCAATTAGAGGAATATAAAATATTAAAATTATTTCAGTGTGTGGAAGCCCTTCAGCCCTAGATGTTCCCTCTGCAAGAATCGTCGGAGGCAGTAAAGCTGCCCCAACGCAATGGCCTAGCCTCACTTTGCTGTACAATCAAAAGCGTAATACGTACTGCACTTCTACTCTGGTTACACCACTCTGGGCCATTGCCAGCTACTCATGTGTTGTTGCCAATAGTCAAGCAGTGGAACATAATGACTGGATTATATACGCAGGAGGTGTAAATAAGGCTCATAATTCCAGCAGCCAAATCAGAAGAGTACAACAAATTGTTGAACATCCACAGGTGAGAATTGACTCTTTGTAAATGATGAGTTTTCATATGTTCATTATCTTTAAGAATTGTGAAAAAGTGTGGCAAAATACTGATACGTAATATTGATATCTTGATTGTTTAATGATGATCTAACACAACAATCCAACAATTTAATTAAAAAAGGTGAAATAAGTTTGAAGGTGGTAAGCATCAAAGAGAGAAAATATTCTTGTTTGTACGAAAGTTTTATGAGATCAAATCAATCATCTGAGAATGACATACAAGTAAATTACAGATTCGCAACAAAAAATTTAATAGAAATAACATTAGTGGCTGCGAGGATGGGTTAATTTATTGTCTCATTCAATTCAGCAATAATATGAATCAGAATGAGTCTAATGAACTATAAAGGAGAGAAACAATATGAATACAAATATTTTCCAATAAAATTTCAAATCATTGAGGTCCCCTACCCTTCCAATATAGTAGGATGTGGTAAATGCCTGTCCGAAAATAACTACTTCCCTGGTTAATAACACAATGGATATTGTATATGACATTTATGCAAGTTACCTCACAGAAGATAGTCTTGTAGATGTTTCTTATACATCCAAGACCTTGCTAAAATTAATCAGTCCAGTTTCTGAGTATTTCTCTTCTTCAGTGCAGGAGAGATTCCACCAAAACCGCAGTGTGCCTGGGACTTGACACACTTCAAACGTGGCTTCACTGCATGTACAAAACAATTGCAGATTATAAAAGAATATCGTCTAATTCACAATTTATTTGGTGAATACTTAAAGAGGCTCGTCAAATAGTTTACCATAAACGTATCATTCTAATAATTAATCATGATTATATTTTGTTGCTGCCAATACTTTGAAGAATGTAAACAAATGCTGATATTTTCCAGGCTAAATTCTCCCATTTCGAATTCATCAATGATGCGGTCCTTCTCAGATTGGAAAAGCCATTACAAATCAACCAAAATGTGAGCGCTCTCTGTCTACCTGGGGAGGAAATACAACCAAGGCAGCTTTGCATCGTAGCAGGTTGGGGAGCTAGCAAACCTGGAGGTAAGGTTTTTAATTTCAACTAGAGTGGTTCCACAAATGCTATTTAGGGTTTCATCAAGCTCTTCATTAAGACAACTTTTGGTGTTGATACTACTATGATGGTTTTTCATTCAATTTTTTCTGTGTTTTTCCATGTTTGGCTTGTGATTTTGTAGTTGGAAGTTAAGTTATGTTAGTAGGGTGGATTTTTCACAATATTTATTATGTTTTTTTAATAATGAAATCGTCGAAAAAGATTATTTTATTTCCAACACTACTTCTACGAATCGATCATTTGACTAAAAACATGTTTATATAAGTGGTCTTACTTTTATCAACCTAAATATGTCTTACAAAATATATTTTTTATGTTCAAAATAGGCACTGGAAAGAGTTCCAGATTAATCTTGACTTTTATTATTAATCAAAGCAAAACCTAATAGAACAAACAACAACCAAAAGTTTTTTCTGATTGACTTGGCCGTTACTTGATGAATATTCATAGTAATGGATAACAGTATGTCATTCACTATAAAAAAGCTACTGTGATAGCGAAAGATGTAATATTTTGAAAAATAAATTTTGTGAAAATCAAATCATTTCCGGAGTAGTTTGTGAAGCGAAATGTTTTGATAGTTCGATAAATTATACATTTGTTTCAGAACCAACTATGCAGCAATACCTACATTATTTGCCAGTACCTATGATCGAAACCGAAGATTGCAACTCCACCAAACATTACAATGGCAAAATGAATTCTGATAAGATATGTGCAGGATATATGGACTCTGAAAAAACACCATGCTATGTAAGTTCCTATACATCCAATAAATCTATTTTCAATCATTCGATACAAATTCTTGACATTATTCTCATTATTTCAATACGTTGAAAGTATCACATTTCAGTCTTTTACATTTTCTATTCAGAAAGAGAACAAGAACTGTAACCAAGTTTTGCCCCAAGAATCTCAGGTCTTGACAGGTAGCAGGCAGGGCAGCATTGAATTTTTCAATGTTTCCTGATGATATGAACTACTATGATGATAAAAATGGCAATAACAGTATGGTTTTCGAGGGATTCAAATAAAGGTTCACAAGAATCACAAGGTTTTGAATTTGACACACATCTAATTGCTCATTTTGAAGCACTAATTGCTGTGTATTTATACTTTATGCAATAATATATATGTATTCATACAAATAATGTAATAGAACTATGATAAATGAAATGTGAATAATATTCATTTATTTCTTTCAAATAAAAGGGAAACATTCAATAATAGTATATCTGAGTCAATGGGAAAGTTTTTTAAAAAAATTATGATTTTCATCTACCTCCTGAAGTTTAATTTTTTTAAAGCTAATTACACTATAGCTATACTATTCAGATATTTTGCTTAAAATTTCGTATATGAAATTTTTTTATTGTCCTTGATGTAAAAAAAATCTCTCGATAGTAATCAAAGCCTTCCTTGCACAACACTCTAACAACTCGTTGCTGGATTCCTATAGAAATTTTTAAATTTCTTTTTTCTTTCAGAACGATGAAGGAGCCCCGCTGATGTGTTTCTCGGACACAACGGCATTGTGGGAGCTCCACGGTTTGCTCAGCCATCATGATAATTGTGGCAGCAACAAACATCCTGCTGTTTACACGACAGTCAACTCTAATTTGAGATTGTGGATTGCCAATACCATAGGCAGACAGGCGTTGAATGTACCATAAATTGATTCAGCTGAGTAAAATGGCGAACAAAATTATTTTTATAAAACATGAAGAATATATATAACTGTAGATAATGATCAATATTATTGATGTTTTTCAAACGGTTTTTCAATCAGCTTCTGTTATGTATGCTAATGAACAAATCACTGTTATTATTTACTTGTTATCGTCTAGCGCCAGGATGATTGATTTAATGTAGCACCAAAGAAAATTTTTTGACCTGAATTATCAGTTCATAGGCCGCTTTATTTGCCACATCTGTGCCCTATCGACCGCATTTGTTAGCGAAATTCGTCAGTTTTATGCCGAAAACAATGTAAATTGCTCATTTGTTCTGATTCGGTGCCATATTTCAGCACGTTCTTTGATACTGATGATAAATTTTGCTAAATGGAGAATTTGCAGATGTACGATTTATGGTGCTACTTTTGTTGACTGGTTGTAGAGGTACATGATTGCTGGATTTGAGACAGACATCTGAATTTTCCATAAAAGAGTTGAAACAGCTAAAGTGGCTATTTTGTTATTTTCCAAATAATAACTTTCAATTGTATTTTTCCGACTTTTGGCTCGAAAACTCTAATTAAAAATTAAAAAATTCCCAAAAGTCAAACTTAGAACTTTATTAAACTTGGAACAATTTTGCTCAACTGGCTATCGACCGAAGTCCTTCCGCCTATTTATTATGAAAATTCATTTGTTTCATTACTAAGAATAATATAATAACCAGGACTCAGAAAATACAATTTGGAAATTCTGAGTTTTGATAAGAAAATTTTCATTTCAAATTTAGTACTGGGAGCCGGAATTTGCAAGGAATAAATCTAAAAATGGAATGTAAAGTTCTAAGTTCAATATACCTTCGTAGTGTGAAAATTGTATAATTATTATCATTGATAGTGGTAATAATTTCATCAAGTAACGAGTCATTGTATTCATAATCCTGAGTTAGAATTTGCGAGTTAAAAATCAGAATATGTTCATCAGAATCATGTTATGAACTGAAAATAGAAAAAATTAAAAATAACTTTTGTGCCACTTAAACGTCTTTGAATCTTCATGAGCCTCTGCTTGAATTTTTATTGAATGTATAGCGCTGTTAGGAATATTATAATTTTATTTTATGAGGTATTTTTAGAACTTACCTACTAAATGATTATTTTATTGGAGATAAAGTTAACTATAAATTAGATATTTATGCAGTTTCGTAGATCGATTGGGGCAGTGCTCCCAATTCGTCTTTGAAACATTGTTGCTCAATTCACACTATCTTCCACTTTCTTTTCGCCCTCAAACTTGTTTCGTTTATGAATTATCTCCAAAGAAGTAGAATCTTTTCGACAATCGACATGAAAGTGTGTTCTGTGGAACCTTGCAAACTATTGCATTTCACCGTTCACTGTGTTTTTTCTTCAGGCTGTTGATATCTTGTGGAACAGTTTGGCAGGAAAGCGAGTTGGACACTAGTCAAAAAATACTTTGCACCAACTTAGTCGAACTGTTTGAATTCTTTTCATCTTTGGTAATGTAAATATTGTATATTTTAAACTTTACCGTAACTTTAATAAATCTTCTGCTGCAAATAAAGCCCTACCAGGTATACTAGAAATATCAGAAGTGTAAAATAAACCGTCCTATCTTTTATATTTTGTAATTTTACTAGTCACAAAGTTTTCTGCCAAAGGGCAAGCGTGAGTGACACGAACCATGTATATATTTTAAAATTTTGAATGTACTTGAAATTAAAATATTTTATAGATTACTGAATTTTTTACTTTTATGATTCATCCCCGACAAAACTGGATTGTGAAATAAGAAAAAATTTCTCGACAGAATCTGTCTATATCAAAATAAAATCAGGTATAATATATATTCATTTCAGTTATAGAAAACTGACATACGTTTCAGTCCTCTTTCCATAAGATGGCAAAAAGAAGAGACGTGCGTCATTGAATATTCTGCCAAGAAAGTACCGGAAGTTCACCATTTCGAAAGCCCGCGTGAATAATTGTAAAAATTATTTTTGTAGCTATAACTCACACAGAGATTGAGCCCGATCCTTCATTCAGTTTGTTTATTGTACCCAATTGGCTAATTAATCTCAATTTACCCAATTGGCTAATTAATCTCAATTAAGTCAAAAGGGTATAGCTACTAAAATTACTGTCTCACAAATCAGATCGTACCATTTTAAACAATTTTTAAGAACGATACCCCTTTTCGGTCGACTAGTACCAAAAGACCTGAATTTTCTGCAAAATTTGAATCTCGTAAAGGTCCCTGGAAACATGTTGGAACAAGTCAATTTCGACCCCACATTCATAAAACATATTATAACTGATGTTGAGACATGGGATCACAAGATTCGAGATGATGCCTTCCAGCTGAGCCTAAACTGTGTAATGTTGCTTCAACGTCGATCAAAGGGAAGGTGTAACGGTTTTTTTTTATTACCGCGGTGTTATGCAAACGGGATTCTCGCTAGAAGATGAGACAGAAAAAGAATATTATCTGAGCGTTATGTGGCGTTTGAGAGAGCAAATTCATCTGGAAAGACCAGATTATTGATTTTGCATAACGATAACGCATTATCTGTGAACAAATTTCTGACCCAAATCTCATCGAAGATGACGTTAAAGAAAATTCACAGGGAGTAATGAAGACGATACTAAAAAAAAGCGTTTCGAATATGGTTTCATGATTGGGTTGTTCAGTGGCGTAAGAGCCTCCTTTGAAGACACATCAAATTTTGGATGTTGGGCAATTCCGAAAAGGCTATAGGGTTCGTGCGATCGCATGAAGGCCCGTGTTTTTGAAATCTGATCATTTGGTATACCACCTACTTATAGTTCTCTCTCATTTTATGATTATTTTCACTTACTATTCTCTTCTCGATAGATTGGATAAGAAGTCTCTAACTTTTTTGTTTTCTGAACTTCATCTTAATCTACGAGGATGATATTTAACTCAGTCCAAGAGGAAATGAAATTCCAAGGCTTCAAATATGAAGTATAGTGATTGAAACAACTACTCCACGAATAAATAAAAAACAATGTGTAAAATCTTACACGTTATTTAAATTCTATAAAATGAAAGAAAACAGAACAAATAAAATGCTGCCAATTTGACTGTGCTATTTACCTTTTAAACAACTACAAACGCACCAACTCGGTATAAAATAATACTTTCAGTTTTACTTTCACTTCGGGACGAGTGATGTATGAGTTCGAAAACCAAAATTATTTTATTATGCAAAATGTGCAATATCGAAAAAACCATTCATCATATAGAAGAAACTGACGGAGGAATGGACATAAATAGCGTTTTAACGTTCAACCGGAAATAACTTCTCTATAGTAAATGAAATGCTCTGTGTTTTAAATGTACCATTCATGAGTAACTCTACTTATCAGCAACACCACGAAAATATTGAAATTTTAGGTTGAGCAAATTGTAAATAATTTTTATTTCATGTTACATAGAAAATAACAAAATTAGTAGGCATTTTTTTAGATTATTTTGGACGAATGATATGAAACCAAAATTAGACATTTTTTACATGGCTTGCCTCTTGCCCAAACTGATAGATCCTAGATAGCCGAGGAAATTGGAAATTCGCAATCCACCACGACAGTAAACATACTAATGAAAAAACTTTAGCTGCGTATTAATCCTCAGGAAATACATTCGACATCATATTTTTGATACCTAAATAAATACATTTCAAATTGCTTTCATTTTTTTTCGTCTTTAGACAAAAAACAACATATCTACTTCTCGACTGTCTGCCATAACAATGCAGTTTCCAAACAATCGAACATATATTTATTAACAGAAATATGGTTACACCTACGTATTTATTCGTGAATACGGCAAGTACCTAGATAAAACCCTGACCTCCGACTATGTCCGTTTATTGTAATTTGCAACATAAAGGCGGAGATTGTGCGACGACGTGCTCGCCCGTTTCCGTAGTGAAATCGTCAGTAAATTGGGAGATGTGCCATTTGAAAAGTTGTCTTTGATCATCTCACTTGCATATTCTGGAACGCGCCCACCGATCCGCTCGAAATTTTGAGGTTAATGCATTTTCTCAATCCAAGTGCGGGTGTTCATTCCACTTAAATTTGATTCCTTTTTTGTAATTGTAATCTGCACTGTAGGTAAACAACCAACACTAGGAACCCAACAATATATAACCCATTCGTAAATAGGAAGTGAACTTAGAAAAAATATTATGTGAACTTTCTCAATATCAATTGTAAGCATATAAAAAACAAACAATTACATAACACCTCTTTGGTGGTTCATGGTCAACCACGGGTTCCGTTGACCCGGTGTGTCTTCAACACCAGCACTTTTATTTTCAACTTCCCTTTACCCAATACCGGCTCACAATCCTTAGCCTCGAAGGCTGAGGGATGAAACCCCCCGAACCCGCCTTCTTGCAAGACTCCTCGAACTATCTGCCTTTCAAAAAGCCAGGAAGAAATCACCGGGTGCCTCGTCCCCCCCGTGTCTCAAACCGTTCTTCCTAACCGTCGTTCACGTGCGACGGAGGTCAATAGAAAACCTATTTCGCTGAAATGACAAAACTCACGATTTCAAGGCTGGGAAATTGATGTGCCCATATCTACATCCTGGGCGGTTTTTAGCTACGTGACTTTGCATCTTTCCAAAACACGCCAATGAATTTTCTTTATTTAAACACTCTCTTGGTCTTGCCATGAAGTTACATTGTACGAGACACAGAACCGGCGTTTTTCCCGAAGCTAGAATGTATATTAACATACATAATTTTTCCTAGGTATTACACAGGGATCTCAATCTGCCACTCTCCGAGTCTCTTCATTTGTCTCCTCAAGGCCCTAACCTACCTACTTCCAAGCGGGGTATGTGGGTCCTCAACGAGGACCTCGTTCCTTCTACTACAAGTGTCACTTGCAGAAGCGTGGTATGATGTTGGGAGAGGTACGGCGTGACAGTAATGATTTTCATGAATGCGACAATCTTCGTAAATCATCTTGTTTGTTAAGGTGATTGGGAGGTATTTCAATTCCAATAGCTTCGCAAATTATCCTGGCCTAGAAACTTTTTTTTCGGTGGCAATGGTTTTAGTGTTTTTGAAGCTTATTGTGTGGCCTGTTTCAAGATGGTGTTTGAAAAGTGATGAGGCTGGATCTGATTCACGGACAGCGTACTTATATTCATATAATCTCTGTTTAAGATCGGCCAGTAGCGGATTTAAACATAATGTCGCTGTAGGCCCTGTTTATTGCGCCGCCCTTGATATTAGAATAAATTTTATTAGGTGATTTGGATTCCATAGTATTACTGAAAATAACTTAATTTCGATATAATATATATTTGTAATTATAATTAGGCAAATAAATATTTTTTTTATTAATCAATATAGAAGTCTCTTTCTCCTTGCTTTGGTCCATGCAAAAATATCAATTATATCATCATGATCAATTAGACTTTGTGACTGTTGTACGTTGCATATATTTTTTGCAGAATGTACATATTCCGTATTTGCTGAAGAATCTTTAAGTTGTCAATGTAAATGATTACATTTTTTCCCTAATGTGCACTTTTATGCCCGGCCAATTGCACTCTCAAAATATGTAAAATATGGTAATAAACATTTTTGCGAAATCGGTTAAGGCTTTCGCAGTCTAGATTTTCAGTGATAGTTTTTTCATTCGGGTTTGAAGGTTGTCGTAGTTTGGAAGTGCATCCTAACGTTTCGCCAGAACGAGTGGCTGGCTTCTTCAGAGGTTTATTCATCTTGATTATTCAACGATGACTGTTATAGATTGTTCACGTTAAGAAGACAATGACGTCACAAGATGACAAGTTACGGCGTTGCCAACATGTGCACTACTTCGAACTTTCACTGTTGTACTTTTAGTACAACACACGACAATGCTTTAGGCATATTGAATATACGCAGGTCTTATCAAAAGAAATGATTAGTTCTGAAAAGAAAAGATAGACTGACAGTTTTCGAGTTTTTTCGTTTCGGCAACGTCTGAAATTTTACTATCAGTTGAGTAACTTACAAAATGAAATGTTACTAGTTTAATTGCTGTTGAACGCATTTCAGTGGAAAATTTAACGTTGTTATGTTGGATATACAAAATTACCAAAAATGACGCCATTCTCTTCTTAACGTGAACAGTCTATACTAGGTTGTATTTATGTTGTTAATGCGCTGCTATTGGCCGAAGTGTTATTACCTGTTAATAAAACATTGCATTGCGCTGTTGCCACTTTAGCATCTTTTAGTATGGGATTCCAAAACCGGTTAAGTATTACTGTCTCCTCTTTTCTGTTGCAGTTTTCCGTATGCTTATGGATTTCTATGGCCTTCCATACAAGTCGACTGTGGTATCCATAATCGGGGGCAAGTAATTTCACATCCTCAAACAGTATCGTGTGATCTCCTTCACTAAGCGCGTGTTCCGCTACTGCCGATTTGTCTATTTGGCCTAATTTATAGTTTCTCCGATTTTCATTCAGCCTTGTACCCATGGATCTTTTGGTGGTACCGATATAAACTTTTCCGCAGGTGCATGGATACGATATGCCGTAGCTGATAGAGGATCTCTTTTCTCTTTCGCAGATATAAGGCTTTATTGTATTTTCCTGGTGGGCTTGAACACTGTTTTTATTTTATGCTTCCCTGAGATTTTTTCGATTCTGTCTGTAACCCCAAGGATGTTAGGTTAGAAATACACGTGAAACCGTTTTTCCTCCCTATTTTGACTTGTGGAATTCTTCAGTTTCATGGCTTTGTTGATCTTGGTTACACTGTATCCCTTCGATTTTAAAGCCTCTTGAAGATGCTCCAATTCTTCTTGTATGTGTTCCGGTTCACATTTTCTATGGGCACGTTCCGTCAGGGTGTTGATAATTCCCCACCTTTCACTTGGATGGTGATTCACGTTTCACTTGGATGGTGATTCACGGTTCACTTGGATGGTGATTCGAAATGCATGCAGATATTTGTCCGTAGGTATGTGTTGGTTTTCGGTACACTTTATGTGTCAGTCGTGTGCCACGCCTTTCGATGATTACATCTAGAAAAGCTATCCGTTATTCCTGCTCAGTATGAGTATTGTGAAATGTTATTATAAACAGAGTATGGGGGTTGGAAATTTATTCTCAAAATTGATTGATCTGGTCGGGATTCTTATCTGAGAAGCCCCAAATGCAAGAATTCAGTCGACCTGCAATTTAATAAGAAATGTGAATTTTTTTATACCTAATTGATGGGAGCTGGAATTGTTTTTATCGGAACTGATTAGGTATTCTTGTTGAGATTATTATTTGAGAGGCCCGACCTGCAGAAGGGATTAATGATCCTTCCTCTGTCTCGAAATCTCTTTCAAGCTTTGGTATGTATAAGGCATCTCCAACTTCCACTCTGCCTTTGGCATTTGCAACTATGCAAATTTGATCAGGCATTACTGTTACATATTTTATCGCGATCATGTATCTGTTGTTGAATCATAAATTCGTTGTGTTTTGGTTCTGAGTTTACAAAAATTTACCATACAGTGAAATCTGCAGTGAATGTCAGGACGAATCTCGTCGGCGGTCGATGTAGAAGTTTGGCTTTGCAACGGACCGCCCTTACCAAAACTTGTGCTATACGCCACATTAATTTTGACGTCACATGTTAGGGAATATTATGGTCCTTTATCTAAACAAAGCATTCTGTCATCTGAGTTTGTTAGTCTTATAGAGATTTTAGTGTTTTTTAAGAGGAAATTCAGAGAAA
>WOGN01003625.1:0-15011 GCA_015342105.1 Leptinotarsa texana
ATAAAATATTACAGATATAACTTACTCAACATGAGATTAATATAAAACATTAGCAGCAAATCTGACGATTACTCACACAAATTGGATGTTACTTGCAGATGTTCCTATGAAGAAATTGGAAAAAGTCACACCAGATTTCAGAAAATGTTGAACAATTTTAATAATGAATGTAAAAATGTTGAAGTCAAAAATATATATAAATTAGCAAAAGGAAAAATTATTCAATTCCAACAATGTCCTGAATCTACACCTATCTTAGTGTGAATATCCGAACGCCCTCTTTGTCTATAAAAATGACAGTTTATTATTCAAGGTCACCATAAATCGTCTGCAAACTTTATTTTGATTGTTCTATTACATTATTGGACAATTTCATTATTATATGCATATATTGTGATGTGAAACTGAATCGGTAAATACCTTGTTATCCTCCAACGTTGATGTGTGGTGTTATTTCTCTACACTTCGGAGCTAGAACTTGTGGAAATTTCACTAGAACCGGGCTTAACAGGCAGGTTAACACCAAATTTACTTTTTATCAATAGTATATAATACAATTATGTTCAATTTTTAAGTTTTCATACAATATTTTACAAATATCTAGAAAGGAAAATTTTGTGTGGCGTTCACCTTGGTCGTCTTGAGAAGACTCTGGTTGTTGACAAAACAGTTCAAAATCTCTTATTTTCCCTTGTTACCACCTCTCAATTTTCATATGTACAAATTTTCAACTTCAATGAGAGAAAAATTACCTATTGTACGATTTTCACATTGGTTCTTATATTAACACACATTTTCATTTAACAAGTTTGTACAAAGATAATTATATATATAATTATATATAAAATATAAATATTTTTCGAAAGCATCACTTGATGTCCGTTTCTAAGGAAATGGTTCACAACAATAATTTTCAAATTTTTCATCATTCCTAAATAATGATTATTTTTTTTTATAATGTTATCCAATTTGGTACTGAAGAGCCTTGAGGCAAGTGTCTTAAGGCGAAACATCGGTGTTTACCAGTAAGGATGGCAGTGTTCTATGTAAGTGCAATTTGTTACCATTCATTTAAAGTAGAACTTATGTGAATGATATCTAATTTTTATTCCACAACGAATGTTTGAAATACAAACTGAGTAAAGTATCTTCTGTATAATTCAGTGTTCATAAAGAAGTATTTGTTTCGAAAGATTTTTCTTCTTTCATATAATTCAATGTTTATATGAAAGTAGCTGTTTCAGAAGGACTTTCAGTTTGTTATTTCTTTGCATGATGTACACATCCATGTATAGAGTTACTTATTTTCGCATTGATTAATTCCTTCTTCTCTTTGAAGATTCCCTCATCTCTTTTTTGTATAAAGATGGGGTAGTAGAAAGCCAAAAACTTTCTTTCTCAAAGAGTAGGTTTGTTTTTTAACGTATTTGACTGAAAGTGGCGGTGTTAAAATCTTTAACACCGCCACTTTAACACCGTCCCCGTCATTAACAATCGGAATAAAAGTTAAAAGAACAAAATCGCAACATAAACATAACAGAAAAAACAAAGGACAACCACAAAAATTGCGAAGAAAAATGTCAAAAATTAATTTATTTGAAAAATGCAGCCTAGCTCAAATATAAGAAATTGAATTGAAAAAGTCCTCGACCGAGGACGAAACGTCTTTATATACATGAAAAATGAAAAAAAAATATTCAACAAGAATCCCAAGAACCCCTCTCCAAAAAATATATACTCAGGATTGAAGAAAACTACAGACAAATTATATAATGAATAGAAAGACCTCGTTAATTTCTAGCTTCTGAGGTTTGTTATTCGTAAGAGTGTGATAACTAGAAAGAAGTTTTCAAACAGATTCATCGAAGTAGTCAGTGAGAAGCCATTCCTTAGTTTGCCGTTCTTCTAGGAAAAGTATATTTTATCATAACAGGTGAAACTCTTGTGTTGAACTTATTGTAAATCATCTTGATGTATCCGCTTCAAGATTTCAAACACGAGGACGTTCTCGAATATTGAACGAAATTTGATTTATGTCTAGGTTTTTCGTCATTTTGTTTTTCGCCAAAACTTAATCTAACGTATACTCATTTGGTTAAAAAAAATTCTGGGCATGACCTTTCAGATTGCAGTAGAAATTTTCAGTTTTTTCAAAAACATTGAAAAATTACTATATTTCTCATTGATATTGTATTTGTTTTGGAACAAGCTTTGTTTCTTTAATGCTACAAAAACTATAATGGGATGGAAGATTGAAAAGTAAGATTTAGTTAAGGACAGTTCAAGTTATTTGACGATTGGGGTGAAGGATGTCCTAGATTATATGAGTTGCTGTCAATAAATTTTAATTTCGGTTTATCAGAAATGATATACATTCAATTCAATCCAATTTCGTTTTCTTGAGAAGCGAGAGTGTTTATGGTATAAAAATACAGAATGAAAAATAAGTTTTGAAATCGATTCCAATTTTGGAATAGATTTGCCATTATGACTCTTCCATAATCTAATATTTCTAAAACTTATAGACTCATACTTGAAATTCCCACTCTCATTTCGGAAAGAATTGTTCAGTTTTATATTATAATTCGATTGATTATATTGTTAATAACAATATCACTAATTTAACTTTTCCCGTAAAGTTTAAAGTATTTTGGTCATATACGTTTTCTTGAGTATTTGGTTCACATTAAAATTGTATTCAATTCCAGTTTCGAAGAAGAAAATATGATGTTGAAAATAACATAACGAATAAATATATTCTTCTGAATATTGCTGGAGACTTTTCCCGTTATTTTAACACCTCGACACGTATTTCGACCACAAAGTGACCATCTTCAAGAGGAATAACATCAAAACAATTTGATCTTCCTCTTGAAGATGATCACTTAGTGATCCAAACACGTGTCGAGGTATTAAAATATCGGTTTTGGTGTTGGGAAAAAATTCCTGTAATATTCATTACTACACCAAAGGTTCCAAACAGTGCATCGCAAGTAAATATATTTTTTTGAAAATGACTTACCGCCAAGCTGTAGAAAAACTTACGATGAAGTTCAAATTATTTCAATAGACAATCCATCAAAGTTAGGTGTGAACCTTTCATATCTATAATATATTCAACACTCTTATGTGGATATTTTAAATCTATATGTATTTGTTTACTGAATAAAACATTAAACCTATTCTAACATGACTAACATGATGTTTCATTAAGTCGTTATCATTCAATTTTAACTCCCCATTTCAATTTTTAAAAGCATTAGAGTGTAAAGTTAGTTTCCAGTAGAAAATCGAGTATAGACTAGATATTTAAAATGAATTAATAAAATTGTACGAAATTATTGATCCTTCCTCAAACTGGCTTTCAACTGAATCATTAATAAGCCAATATCCGCTGAGCATGATTAGTTTTTGAATAATGTAACGGCATCAACGAAATGATATGTCCTGAAATCCGTCTATATTTCGATCTTCCTTAATAGCCTAACATTTTACATTCCGAAACCGAGCGACCCAACATTCGCTGCCCTTTACGTCTGATCCTTTCAAGGGAATCACGCAACAGATTGGTTTGAGAGATCGTTCCGCCGCTTCGGCCGTGTAAGTATAATCCTCGGCTACAAAGCACAAAGCACTGCTCCTTTCGATCCAATATCGAAATTCCCCTCAGCCCGAATAATTGGATCTGAAATTTTTTTACTGCATTTGAATCGAGCATTACCAATTGTCCGCTAGATTGAACGTATTCAATGTCTTGAGTTACAAACGTCGATTTTTCCGAGGGAGTGACTTCGCTCAAAGTCCACGGGGCTGTAGAGTTTCTCGGAAAAAGTGGCGCTTTAAGCTTAAGGCGGGGCGCAAGTTTCTTTCGGCGATTACCGGAGGCCTTCGGCTGCCCTCGTGGGGACGAAAACTCCGAAAGTCACGAGCTTGTCTCTCATGCATGGACGTCGCTGCCACCAGCATCCTACGTCAGTATGTTATCGGCTTTTCGAGCGGGCGGTCGAGACACTCTAGCTCGTGAATAACTCCGTAATCGGGACAAAATCAAATCGTGCAAACAATAATAAATTAAAGCATTTCATAATTCGTGAACTAAATGACACGTTTCACAAAAAAACTTCGAAAATATAAGTCAATGAACTAAGGTGTGCGTACTAGACAGTGATTCGAGAAAAACATCGCAGTATTTCGCAACTTCATCGGTGTCTTACCATGCAACTTTGACAACCTCTGCGGAGAAAAATGTCTTCCACTCTCATCTCCACAGTTCTGTTTTTCTTCTTCACCTCATCACGTGGAGTCGATTACTTACCGACAGACACTTCATCTCAACCTCTTCGATACGAAGCTCCTGATGACTGTCAGTGGTGGATCAGAGAACCAGCAGCAGCAGGAGGTCAGGACGAAGTAGCTTTAACCTGTAACTTAAGGACTATCAACAGCGAATTCGACACGACAAACTTCAGCGTAATCCCATCGGAGCATACAACTTCCTTGAGGATAGAGTGTAATTCCGAAATAATGTCGCGAAGCAGCTTAGACGATAAGAGTTTTGTTCACCTTACGAAACTGAGAGCTTTGGAGTTGGAGCACTGCAAGCTGGGACGGTGGCCCTCGGGGACACTTCTGGGTCTACGTGACTTACGGAATCTCACAGTGAGAACGCACAACACCGTCTGGCCTGCGATGAATCTCGATTTTGCCAAGGACTGCTTCTTGCCAGTGCGACAGCTAGAACGGCTAGATTTGAGCTGCAACAATATATGGTCCTTTCCCGAGAATATTTTCTGTCCCCTGTTGAATTTGGTGTCGTTGAATGTGAGTGAAAATCGCCTGCAAGACGTGAGTGATTTGGGTTTTCGGGAAAAAGCCCCTGGTTTGCCACAACCTTTGATTAGTGTAGCTGAAGATGATCATTCGCAACAAAAGAAGGAAACAGCGAAGACTTTGACGCATCCTTGCAGTTTGGACATCCAGGTACTTGACACTTCCTTCAACCATTTTGTTTTGATACCTTCAAAAGGTTTCAGTGTGCTTCGAAGGCTTCGCGAATTATACATTCACAATAATGAGATATCCATGGTAGCGGACAAAGCACTTGCCGGGCTGAAATCTCTTCAAATATTTGATATGTCTAATAACAAAGTGGTGGCTCTTCCTTCTGAACTGTTCAAAGATACTGTGAGTACCATACGAGAAATTTATCTGCAGAACAATTCAATTAGCGTTCTAGCGCCTGGTTTGTTCGCAAACTTGGAACAGTTATTAGCATTAGACTTATCCAAAAATCTCCTGAATAGTGCCTGGATAAACGCAGACACTTTTTCTGGCCTCATTCGTCTAGTTTCATTAAATTTGTCCTACAATCGCATCACCAAGTTGGATCCGTCCTTCTTCAGAGACTTGTACACTCTACAAATTTTAAATCTAGAGCATAATTCCCTGGAAACTATCCCAGCAGACACATTTGCTCCAATGAATAATTTGCATACGCTCATTATCTCTTTTAATAAAATCACGTATCTCGACGCGTATTCCCTGAACGGTCTTTACGTTCTGTCGTTATTGGCTCTGGATAATAATTTACTCGAAGGAATTCACCCCGAGGCTTTCAGGAATTGTTCCAGCTTACAAGATTTGAATGTAAACGGGAATTTACTGAAATCCGTGCCACTAGCTCTAAAAGATATGAGACTGATGAGGACTGTGGATTTAGGAGAGAACCTGATCTCTTCCATAGACGATCCCGGATTCAGGGGAATGAGTAATCTTTACGGTTTGAGGCTCATCGGAAACAAGATTCAAAACATCAGTAAGCGGGTGTTTGCAGACTTGCCAGCGTTGCAGATCTTAAACCTTGCTAGGAATAGAATAAGTAAGGTGGAACAAGGAGCTTTTCTGCATAGCAAAAATCTCCAAGCTATTAGACTTGACGCTAATAATCTGACGGATATAAATGGTCTATTTCCTCAGATCCAGAGTCTATTGTGGCTGAATGTGTCTGACAACCAAATCGAATGGTTCGATTACGCCCTGATTCCGCATGGCCTGCAGTGGCTGGACATGCACAAAAACAATGTAGCGGAACTTGGAAATCACTACAACTTAGACTACGAAATTCTCCTTCAAACTTTGGATGCCAGCTTCAACAAACTCACCTCCATCAACTCTGCAGCCATTCCAAGTGGAATCGAGTTACTATTCGTGAACGATAATGCCATTACCAAAGTTGAGCCGCACACTTTCATGAAAAAAACTAATTTGACCAGGGTGGATCTGTATGCTAATCAAATCACGAGTATGGATCTCAACGCACTCATATTAACCCCTGTGGATCCAGAGAAACCACTGCCAGAATTTTACATCGGTGGAAATCCGTTTCAGTGTGACTGCACCATGGAGTGGCTTCAACGAATAAATACACTGGACCATCTGAGGCAGCATCCTCGAGTTATGGATTTGGACAGCATATACTGCAAACTCTTATACAATCGAGAAATTACTTATTTGCCGTTGATAGAAGCTGACTCCTCCCAGTTTCTCTGTACTTACAAAACGCACTGTTTCGCTCTATGTCATTGTTGTGATTTCGACGCATGTGACTGTGAAATGACCTGCCCCACTAATTGCACTTGCTATCACGATCAATCCTGGTCGGCCAACGTGGTAGAATGCTCAGGAGTGGATTACACGGAAATGCCCAGTGGGATTCCCATGGACGCCACTGAGGTTTATCTGGACGGGAACAACTTTGGGGAATTATCCAGTCACGCATTCATCGGTCGGAAAAATCTGAGAGTTCTCTTCGCTAATAACTCCAATATAGCAGCGATCCATAATAATACCTTCAGTGGACTGAAACGGTTAGCAATCTTACACTTGGAGAATAATCGCATCAAAGAGCTGCTGGGGTTTGAACTCACAAATCTGGAAAATTTAAAGGAGCTGTATTTACAAAGCAATTTGTTACAGTCCATTGATAACAGAACATTTCTGGAATTGAAGCAGCTGGAAGTTTTGCGCTTGGACGACAATCGATTGTATTCTTTTGAAGTCTGGCAGTTCGCTAAGAATCCGTATCTCGTCGAAATCGGACTGGCACAAAACCAATGGTCGTGCGATTGTCAATATGTTGCGAAGTTCAAATCGTGGCTGCATGTCAACCATGGAAAAGTAGTTGATGGAAGAAAGATATCGTGCATGTACAACAATGTAACCAAAGCGCTAGGACCGCACATCACGGAAGTCAATGGCACATCCTGTGTAGAGATTTTTCCTGGAAGCAATCGAGCCGTAATGGAAACCCAAGTTATGAATGATTACCTTCCTCTACTAATGGTAACGATGTGCGTTTTCATTGCCAGTGTTGTGATTGTCTGCGGGGTTTTTTATTACCGCAGAGAACTCCGGGTGTGGATCTATTCAAGATGTGGACTGAGGATGTGCTACAAAACTACAGCTTTCGAAGAGCAACAAGACAAAGACAGACTTTTCGATGCGTACGTTAGTTACAGTGTGAAGGACGAGGCTTTCGTCAGTCAAATTCTAGCACCTGGACTCGAATCCAGTGATTCAGGATACCGGCTCTGTTTACATTACAGGGACTTCAACGTATCAGCGTACGTAGCTGATACGATAATAGAAGCCGTTGAGTCATCTCGTCGTACCATAATAATACTCTCCAAAAACTTTTTACAAAACGAATGGTGTAGGTTCGAATTCAAAAGCGCCTTACATGAGGTGCTTAAAGACAGAAGGCGTAGACTTATATTTGTAGTGACCGGGGACCTGCCTCACAGAGACTTGGATCCTGACTTGCGATTATATCTAAAGACAAATATAGTGATAGAATGGGGTGACCGACAGTTCTGGCAAAAGCTTCAGTTTTCGATGCCGGACGTGAGGAGGACTTGTTCGCATCAGAGGACATCTGTCAACATTTACGCAACAGCAACTCCCTCGCATCTAGATCGAGCCCGAAGTCCGGACTTGCCGCCTCCCCCGCCTCCTGGAAAGCTGCCACCGTTCTTGCAGCATTCATCCAGTTTGCCAAGGGATACAAGGACAATGCCACATCCGTTGTGGGCGTAGCGGATGTTATTCAGCAGGTGAGCTCTTTGTTTCATGTGATATTTTGTGTTATATTACTATATTAACTCGATATGAGCAATCAATGAAGCAATGTTGTGATTTATAAATAAGGATTTAAATAAGATATGAGTTATAGTGACCATTTATTGTTGAATTCTTTTAGCGTTTGATAAAAATGGCTTCATTCTAGGACTTGAAGAAATGATTCACTTTCGATTAAATGAAAAAATATTATAATAATTATTATTCTGAATCATTTATACATCTATTTGAAAAATTATCGATATGTTCTGCAAAATCGTCAAATAAAAACTGGTACACAGAATTAAACATATTAGTACAGAAAAGACGTGACAGAAGCGAATATGTTGACAAAATTGTAGGATTTTTCAAAGAAATCTTTATATTGGTATGAGCGACCGAGCAGTTTCTTTTTATTTGGGTGTTTGTGATGAATGACTTATAAAATATGCGATTATCCTTCTCAACACAGATTACTGGATTCAGATATGATGAATTATTGAGAAAATGTCATCGCCGAGTATATGCCTTGTTGAAGTATAGTACAGTTGAGCTGTTTCGTGTGGAATCTGCCCAAATGCGTAATTGTATATTTGATTGCAAAAATACCTTAAAAAACATTGATACGTTTGTTTGTTGTGATGGATATTTTACCCATTTCATAATTTTCATCCAAGTATTCATTGGAAACGAATTATATTTTGTGAATCTACTGATATATGAATATTCAATAACGAAAAACCAATGAAAGACATTTTATAACTCAACAGCTGCTACTTAGATATAGGTACAAATTATATTAAGTTTTTGAATTTTCAAGTAAGCGGGTACATTGTATAAAATGCTGAAGTTTCGATTAGCAATTTCAATAAAGGGTATGTGCACTGTTTTGAAAACTACAGCGGATACCCTTTGAAGATCCACTCTGTACATACAGTGTCATTTACCTCAATCAAATTTTTTCGATGTATATTCGTCATTTGAAAAAGCATTTCAAATTAACAACAAGGATGGCAATTCAGTTTCTCAAGAAACCATTTTCATATGTTCGTATTGCAGGCCTAACAATTGAAGTGGATAATTTTGAAATTCCCAAAATAACAAAACTTTTTTGGGAAAAATCCCTTACCATAACGAATGATGTTTGCATGTTTTTTTTCTCAGTACCTTTTGTCTAAGTAAAAGGTTGTAGTAGGTCCCCCTGTATACAAAGATATCCACTTCAATATTCAAGCATTGTATAGAAGATTAGAATGTTGAAAGAATGAACTCAAATATATATTCTATGAGAATATGAAATATTGAGAAAAACTTTTTTTTTTATTTAGTTTGTACTCAAAACATAACTCCAAAACCAAACTCAATTTGAAATTCTTGTGTGAAAAGTTCTTTCAATAGAGGATTTTTCTCCTGTTTTTATCTGAAATAGACTTCTGTGCATGATATTATATATTGTTGTTTCTTTTCATCGGCAGTTTTTAATATTTCAATTGATAATGAATGTTGAGTTAATCACTATTCCATCTAAAAATCAAGTTAAGTGTGATGTAATTTCAAGGAAATATTCGTTGTCGAAAAAAAAACGAGAAAAACTAGAAAAAACGGAGTCTTATTCATCGGTATTTGAACACTCAGGTTTTTCAAAATCGCCAATTTTAATTTCTGTCGAATGCCAGCAAACATAAAAAGTTTACAAAAATTCCACAATATAAAAATATTTCTCCAAAACTTAACGAGAAAACATTCATTCAGAGGTAGGTATATCTTCTTCAAACAACCATCGATTGAAGAATCACTTACTCGTATATATCTACGATTTCTCTCAAACGCTCCACTTCTTACATTATTACATTCATCTGAAAGATATTTCACATTATTGCCATACTTATCACGTAAAAATCTAATGTATCATCGATATTACAATTGATATATGAAGAATATTCTCACAAAACCTACGCAAAGGTAAATTTCTTGTGTGTGGGAGGATTGACATTGGACTTATCCTGCCAGAGTCAGAGGTCTTTTCCAGCATTCTGGAAATGACCTCTGACTTTAAGCCTCCAACTGTCAACTACGAACAGCCTTATAAAGTACTGTTCCCAAGTAGAGAAGACTGTTGGTTCACAGATGGATCAAAAACACCTTCCAAAATAGTATACATAAACATAAATTTCAAATGATAATAAAAAACAAGTATCTGGAAAACAGTAATTATCAGATGTTTTGGAAAATTTTTAAGTTGTTGGAGGATTGAAAAATATATAAGTATGTATTTTTATTAGAACAACGATAAAAATAAAATGAAAACAACAAATATATATTCAATCAATTTGATTCACTTGTCAGTCAATCTGTATTCCAGTATTACTAGGGTATATTTCCCTTTTTGGTTCTGGATATGACTTCAGAAATTTCCAAAACATCAAAGTCAAGTATATATTTCAAAACCTTCATCAACGATCTTGATTTTTCCAAATCGATTTCTGTATTATTGAAATAAAATCTTTAATACACATATGAATTCAAAGTGGAAATTCAAACGACAAATTATTTCATGTGTACCTGTCTTCAAAAATAATATCCATTTGTTAGTCAAAATCCTTCAGAACAAAATAAAAGGACCAAGAAATCTATGAAAATGAACAAGGTGAAAAACAGTTATTGACTATATTATTTTTATTCTCTATATTGTCTCAGGAGATCATTATAACTCATTATCATAGTGATCTCCTAAGGACGCTAACCCGTGTTTTCAATAGATATTCAATATGCTTGTTATAGATTTGACGACATTCAAAGTCTCATAATGAAAGTTTTCACCACGCTCAAAATTACCTAGTTTCCCGTCAAATTTATTTATTCCTACGGTTTCGCTTCAAGTTTCTATTCATGGTTTTCGGAAGTATCCACGAATGATGTGTAATTATGTAATCATCACGCACATACCACAATTCTTCTTTCACTCCTCTCTCTTTCTATATTCAACGCTGAAATTTCATTTAAATTTTCCAGCAAAATGGTATTCATTGAATTTCATAATATTTATTATTTATGTATGAAAACGTATTTATCAATTTTGTTTGGCGGCAAATTTATTAACATGATTCTGAATCACCTCTATCGATGATTAAATGAAAATAATGAAAAACAATTGTAAAAATTTCAATAACGTGATTTAGTTGTATTCACTGACCCCAGTGATATAATTTGTTGGATATGAAATAACCTTCTAAAATCAGTCTTGACCAAATTACGACATCATATTTATGAAAAAGGATGTTTGTTGGTTGGTTAATTGGTTGGTGAGTGATGAACTTCTACATCGTTCAACCGATCGTGATAAAACTTCACATGTATAGGTAATTTTTCATAGAGAAGGTTCTTAGACTATCTATTTTTCTGTACCTCGCCACTAAATGACACTGTAGAACAATTTTTTGAAAACACTGTTCTGTAACGCTGCGCACGCCTAAGTTCGTTGATTCTGATTCGGTCAAAACATTGGAACAGCAGCGATAGAGCAACATAGTACTAGTACTGTATAATTGAAACAATTCGTACTTCGGTCGTTTCTAATGGTAAAATTTTGGAGTATGCAGCTTCTCAATAATAGTTTCAAAATTATTCTGATCATATGTTTTTCGGAACCAGGAAAGATATTGAACGCCTTGCTTTTGAATTTTACACTGAAGTTAGAGTATCAGTGTTTTGTTAGTTAAATTTCATTCGTATGGATTCGACGAACGATTTAATCAATCGTGAAGTTATTTTAAAATGAAGCTCACAAAAACCATCAAAACAAAGATTATGTTCTTCGTGAATGAATTTGATGAAAACTGCTTGAAAATGGACCCATTTTATCTTCACGCGTCACACTGAAAAAAATAAAATGTTAATAGAATGAACACTGCCTTTCTTGAAACTTTTAAACAAATCATTCTA
This sequence comes from Leptinotarsa texana, assembly GCA_015342105.1. Taxonomy (NCBI): domain Eukaryota; kingdom Metazoa; phylum Arthropoda; class Insecta; order Coleoptera; family Chrysomelidae; genus Leptinotarsa; species Leptinotarsa texana. The sequence continues at coordinate 12,058 of WOGN01003625.1, forward strand.
ACGTAATATGGTTCGCATGAGAATTTCATTCGAATCAAAATGATAGACCTCCCCAAAGTATTGTATTTCAGATGTATCCTCGCCGATCGTATATAGTAACATGATTTCGAAGATATGTCCCGTGTTACATTGTCTTCTACTCTTTACGAGGTATGTTAAAAAATTAAGGTCAATGTTCAAATTTCGCGGGCTTCGTTCATTCAATTAGCGGTTTTTCAAATTGTTTATGGAATTAACTGCTCAAAAACACTTCAAATGTTGACAGAGACATACGGTGATTGTACTCTGATTCAGAAAAATGTTTACGAGCTTTTATAGAAGGTCGACAAGATATATATGACGACGCTTGCCCTGGACGCCCCAGCACATCAACAACCGATTGAAATGTTTGTCCAGTCATTTTAGGTCGATTCAGGCCTGTATTTCGGAAAGGTGACATACCCAGCTGTGAATTTGTATTAACTTTGTATTTTGGCATCATAAAAGTATTCTAAATATTCACATATAATTCGACGGTCGCAGCTACAAAAATTGGGGGTCAAAATTAAAAACAAAAAACAACTTTTTGCACGTTTTTTGCCAATATCTCAATTCCAATGGGTTTTATGCTAATTGTATTCATTATCAATATTGTAGAGAATTATATTCTCTACATACGTGAATGTTGAGAATACTTTTATGATGCCAAAATACAAAGTTTATACAAATTTACAGCTGGGTATGTCCACTTTCCTAGGAAAACCTCCTAAAATGACTGGACTATGTTGAGAAAGTAGAGAATATTGTTATGGAACATCGTCGGATTACTATAAGAGAAGTTTCTGAGGATGTCGGCATATCGGATGGCTCATGTCATGCATTTGTAAATTTTGGGCATGAAGCATGTGGCAGCAAAGTTCTTTCGAAATTTGCTAAATTTTTACCAAAAACCGTCGCATGAGCATCGCTAAGGAATTGTTGAATGACGTCAACGGTGATCCCAATTTGCTGAAAAGGGTCATAACTGATGACGTATATAACTGATGGGTATATGGTTATGCCATCGAAACCAAAGTCCAATGGAAGAACTCAGGAGAACCAAGAACAAAAAAACCAGGCCAAGTTCGGTCAAATGTCAAGGTTTTGCTCACCTTTTTCCTCACTGTGCATCAGGAGTTCTTGCCACATGGTCGTACGGTCAGCCACCGTGTTTCCCAGATTTGACCCCCTGCGACTTTTTCCTATTCCCAAGATGAATGGTCGCCGTTTTGCAACGACTGAGGAGAATCGCTGAAAGAGCTCAAGGGCATATCATATATTAGAATTGCTTCGAGGAATGGAAATAAAAAGCTGGCAGAGGTGTATAACATCTGAGGAGGCTACTTTGTAGGGGACTACATAGTCATTGATGAATATATAAACATTTTTTTCAACAGATTTCGTATAACTTGAATCAGTCAAAGTAGTAAAAACTTCTACGGTCTCATGTTTATCTGATAATTTTATAGTTCCATAACCATGAATGATCATTCATTGTGATCTTAGGGTCATTCGGTTTTTTGATGCCCCGAAGTTGATTAATGTATAAAATGAAATGAATGAAATAAATGTGGAGAAATCCATAAACGAATCGGTGATAAACAATGCAGTTTCTGTTCAAATAGAGTGCTTTCTATCGCAGTTATATTTTATATATCCTCTCTAGGAGTGTGAATTGTATTTTTATGTTGGCATCAATTTTTTTGTCGCACACATCTGTATCCATTCTGGTTCAAGTTGACTGAGCCCCTTGTTGTTATTAGATACAATTAAATTGCAGACTTTCACATAAAATTATTAGAAATGAAAAAACAATTGATCGGTACTTTTTCAACTTTTTAACTTGCAATTGTAAAAGATTATGACTCTTCTTTGAAATATATTCATTCATTCATCATCCATTAAGTAATGAAGAATTAAATAATTGAGTATTATCATTATCATCAATATGATTCCGTAAATATAATTCACATATATCATATCTCATTATTGCTCCAATAGAGGAATGGTTCAGCTATGAAGCTACAATGATTTGTACTATTTTTGAAAATTTTCCTGAGTTTTTTCTCCTGAGAAAACTCAGGGTATACAAGCCTCTGAAGAAGCTAGTCAGTCGCTAGTAAAACGTCAAAAAAAATTCCAAAAGTCGATGGCTTTCAAAAAAATAGTAATACTTGATAGTTTCAGTGAAAGCCGAGTAAACTTCCATAACTACATCGAGTTTTTTTATATTTTCAGAAATGACGTCATTGTGCCACCATATTGAATTTCTACGTAACCATTTTGAAAGTAAATGTGTTATTTTGTTGAAATAAGTATAGTTTGAGAAACTAATAAACACGCTTCTAAAGAACATCGAACTGAAAAGTTAAAAATATTTTTTAAATAAGCTTAAAACATTAACGAACGAAAAATACAAGTATCATTGTGAAAAAAGTCACGGGTGCTTGATAAACAAAAAATATGGCACAAAGCGCCCACGCTTTTTCACAATAATTCTACTATTTTTCGTTCGTAAAAACATTTTTTCAAAATTTTTAGTTCGATGTTCTTTGAAAGCGTGTTTTTTAGTTTCTTAAACTATATTTTTAATTTTTTTAGTTTCGCATGCTATAAAAGCATATTTCTCATTATTTTTAACTATATTTATTTTATCCAAACTTTGGGATCAATCAGCCCTATATTGTTAAAAAAAAGGACCATTGATATTTACGATTCCGGAGAGGGAGCCTGAAAATCAGCTACCAAGTTCAAGGAATGTATCAGGCGCGCAAAGGAGGGTTATAAATAAGGCAGCAGGCGCACGTGTTAATAAAAAACAATACCTTTTTCAAATGAAGAAATACATGTAAAGTGAGTTCGAATTATATTAAGGAGGTTACGTACAGCGCCATCTGACCGCGAGTAGATCAAGCAATAATGTCGATATATCAAGG
>WOGN01003626.1:0-13048 GCA_015342105.1 Leptinotarsa texana
GAGAGGGGTTAGTGAAGGGAATTTGGTTGCGTTGGCACTTAGTTGTACCTTCGCCTTTTGGATTAGGCTCTGTTGTCTCTATCGGAAGAGTATGATAAATCAGGGACTCTTCGCGCCGGTAGACACTTCGAGATAATCCTATAGGATCAGGTACACACACTTTGCACTATCACTTTAACATGTCTACACTCGTTGAATGCTAACACTGGAATGGTAACTCGCAGTTACGCCGCTAGCCTTTTTTATATGCAATTATTACTGCCATCTCGAGGTGATCCGAATACACTAGCTAGAATCAGAACTTTCTCGAACCAAGGCGGTAATTACAAATATTTAATTACGCCTAATGCCACCTAGTGGGAAGCTGAAAAAACATAGTACACAGTACCACTACTCGCCACTAGATGTTAATAGTGTCACAATACACAATAATAATTGAAATGCAAAAAAGCGTAAGTTTGCTTAGGTCACGCACTTTGCGACTATTCTAGTCAAGAAATATAGTTAAGGGCAGAAATTGACCCTTGGAACAAACTGAAAAAATCATTATGGCCCAAAGGCTTCAAAGTTTAAAGACCCCTGATATAAACAATGAATCAAACAAAAGAAAAAACACTTTAAAAAACAGTCAAATTGTATTTTCGATTTAAATTAGCTTACTTTACTTTATTGTTAAAAAACTGTTCTTAATTTGGGTTTATTTTTTTAAAAGTTGTTGAATAACTCTTTAGTGAAGTAGTCAGTTGGACTTGTTTTATATCTACAAGGTAAGTAGTTTAGTTAAATAATTATTATCATTATTAGCAGTTGCAAAAAAAACCTTCATTATTTTTACAAATATATATTTTTTTTTATTAAAAAAGACGCTTCAACCACGTAGGTTCATTAGCGTAGGTTCAGCGATAAAGATTATGCTAGTGCTATATTTCGTGTAACATATTGTGTTTGAGAAAAGCTAAGAGATTGTCAGTATTACAATATTCTCCTAATATGTCTTTGAGTGAACGGGTAATATTGAAATTGAGTCTATCATTATGATATAGAACGCATTGGGTTAACATATGTTCAACACTTAAAATAGAATTACACACTGTACATTTTGGTTGCTTTTCGCCCGTCAGAAGATATCCATGAGTCGCGCATGTATGACCCAGTCGAAGTCGTGAGAGGATTACTTGTTTTCGTCTTTTATCAGGTGTATGCTTCCATTGTAGAACTGACGCCTTGATATTGAATAATTTTGAGGGTGATACATTACATTGGGATTGCCAACAGTTGGTGAGGATATGTTTGTAAAAGGGTTTCAGATCTCGGTACGCAACTTGAAGTTCTGTTGCTGTAATCGGGTTGGTAATAGCTTCCTTTGCTAGTTCGTCTGTAATCTCATTACCTGCTATTTCTATATGCGATGGAATCCAGATAAAATTAATTTGTGATTCTTTATTTTGAAGCAGAGAGTGTGTAGCTCTTTTCATGAGGAGTATTGTGGGATGGTTGGTGTACAGTTCTTCAAATGCCTCAAGTGCATTCAGCGAGTCTGTCACAATAAGGCATTTTGTTAGATTCCTTACTTCGGCGAAATTTAATGCTTTCAATATAGCACATAATTCTCCTGTGAATACTGTACTCTCTTTGGGTAATTTGAAGGAGGCTCTGTAATCAAAACTTATGAAAGCTGCCCCAACACCCTCTTCGGTTTTTGATACGTCCGTGTATATTAAACAAAAGTCCTCATATTGGTTTATTAATTGATGAAATGATGTCTTAATTATCTCATGATTGGTTTCATTTTTGTTATACTGGGTGAGACTTATGTTTGTTTGTATTTGATGAATTGTCCAGGGAGGAGGGTTTGATATATTTGAAGTATTCATAATATTTGGAAGTGAAAGACAAACTGGATAAGTAGCGGTTGTATCTCTTATAGAATGGAAAATCAGCTCTTTTCTTTCTAGCAAAAGTGTTTTTGAATCTGTTTCCGACGACGTTGTGGTGAACTGGGTTTTCTGGATTTGAGTTGATAGCAGCTGCATATGTAAGAGTCAGGAGTTGTCTCCGAGAAGATAATGATGGTTCACCTGCTTCACAACGGAAGCTGTTTACCGGACTAGTGCAGAAGGCTCCAATTGCAATTCTAATGGCATTATTCTGAATGGTATCCAGTTGTTTTGGAACTGTCTTCTTTGCCGAGTTATATATGATTGCCCCGTAGTCTAGTTTGGATCTTAATGATGACCTGTAGTTTTGCATTAAGGTCTTTGAATCGGTACCCCAACTTTTACAGGAAATGGTTTTCATCAAATTCAGTTCTTTCTGACAGGAGATTTTAAGGTGTTGAATATGTAGTTTCCAGTTTAGTCGGTGGTCTAATTACAAATATATTGTTCTTTGTAAAACATCTGTTCAATATAGATATTAATATGAATAATCAAGTAAAATATGAATAATGAACACCATTAATATTAGTCTGATTCATTTATTACTCTGATACTCAAGCGAACCGACGCGTCGTTGATTTTGAATCGAGGTACATGAACTGGTTTTTAACACCAATAAGAATTCCCGATACAGGGTGATATCAAGACACATACATAACAAAATTATAAATAATATTTATATAACAATATATATTTCATGTAAAGTCAGCAGGTAGAAGGCCGGGTTGATTCCGCATTCTGTATATTTGAATCGTTACAGTCCCCCCTCGTGTCCTGCTCACGACTCGAGAAGGAACACGATGAAACTTTGGAAGGTTGATTCTTCCATGGTCTTACGTAGCTCTACGACGGGCTTATGCTCTTCGTGTCCATAACGTGGTATCAATCCGATGATATGATAGGTCCCTAAAGGAGTGTCCGAGGAATTAGGGGCTGCAACCTGGTAGCTTGAGGGTGAAATAACATTGGTTATTACATAAGGTCTGTCTCGACGTGTATTGAGCTTCTTGGTTATTCTCTTTGGTTTTGAACTTTGGGTATAGAGTGTTACCACACTTGAGCTCCTTCAATATGTGGTGTGGTCGCTGTTCGCGAGTCTTGGTTTCAAGTCTCTGTTTTTTCGTTCTACAATATTGGCTTCAGGATGATATACTGGAATGAGGGGTACAATTCGACAATCCATTCCGTGACAAAACACTCCCCTTACGATGTAGTCTTGGGTAATACAAAATCACTAGATCCTTTTGACTCAACGGATGAACACATAATCAATAACTTCATGAATGACAAAAAAAGTAAGTTGGTTACCATCTATGAGAACATTCAAACACCAGACACGCGAAGACCCTATAGAGTTCATACAAAATCAAGATATATTTGTGTAGAATCGCGAAGCTGCTCGTAATAAAGCTAAACCTAGACACATTAAAAAACGAGTTTCGAAAGACTTAGGACTCAAAATTAAAACAACAAAAGCAGTAATTCATAAATCAAAAATAAGAAAACCACTAATTCACTCTCAATAATAAAACTGAATTGGAAAAGGACCAGATTATCCTGAATAATTCGTTTAATCATGCTAAATATTTCCTAACCTCTACAAAACTAAAATGAGTAATATAATTTCAAGCAATCGTAAAAAATGACGAAATTAAATATTATCACAAATTGAAACACTATTTGAAAATCAAAATTCTCTCAATCATCAAATTAAACTATAGACTTCTCTTAATCAAAAACTGATCAAAAACTACAATAACCATAACCGAACTTCACGATAATTAAATCATGTTGATAGATCAACTCAACCAACTAAGAGAAGAACTCAATAACCGAATTAATGATTTATATTCTTATTTTGTATCCTTGGGGCTTTCAGCCAAATAATAGAAAATTGCCATAGTTTGGTAACATTTCTTGACAATTTAGAAAATGCAATCATGTTTGCCAAGTTAGGTTATCTCGACCCTTCAGTAATTCCACTAAATGATTCAGTAAGTACTATCGAACACATCCCCAATATCTATAGTTATAAAAAGATTCTCAAAATTCAAAATGCATACCTTTATTACCAGTTGGCAGGAACTCAAGTAAAAATTGAGAAATACAGAATTATTTCTACAATACATATAATACCAATTTGTCTAGAAGACGACTTCCGAACCTATAATCTAATCTTATTAGTTTACCATACCAAAATATAATCATCACCCCCTGTAAACCTTTCCTCATACTCGTTCTTATACTTCCTCATACTCACCAGTTTGAAGTTGAAACATTCCCACAAATAGACAGTATGTTCCTATGCCAACAGCACGACGAAACTATAATCGAAACCTGTATTATTGCTCTGATGAAGGACAAAAACCCAATTGCCGGACGAATGAAGCCATTCTGAATCACCCCATAATAAAAGAACTCAATGACTGATTTTTCCTAATCCTGCCATCCAGTGAATCCGTTATAGCCCAAGCGGATTGCGAGAAAAGAAGTGTACACAGAATCGAAACAAATATTCTTCAGAAACTGAGATGGAATATTGCTTGCAAAACTAATGGTAACCAACACGAAAATGTGCCATTGATACTGAAATCAATCAATTTCCAATCTATATGAGAACTTCAAACAGAAGCCAAGCTACTCCAAACTCCTTACCTTAACCAATTGATACACCCAGCAATTTGGAATATACCCGGTGTAAATATATGTGTTCTACTCCTTACCGTATTCGCCATAATTTGGTTTTGGATGAAAAAGAAAAATGGCCATTGCAACACCAACCGACAGAAGGACCATAAAGAAAACAACCCTTTATCCGTATTGTTTTCTCCTGTTTTCCGTTCTTTCATTTATGACTTAAACTACTATGACATAAAGGGAATATTAGGATGACATATTTTAATCCTTAGTATTTTAGATACTTACATATCTGTAATGACTTATTTAATTATTTGTAATGGTTTATATATTTTATTTATGTGTATTCATATATATCATTTTTTAACCCTATAATGATTGTTCAATGTATATCATAATTTTAATATTTTTTAAAAAGTTTAATATTGTTGACTTCATAAAGTCTCACTAGCTTTGTCAATAAGGATTTTTTGAACGATAAAGCATGATTGATTGGTTGTTTTGGGTGTTGAAATTCCAATATTGAAAAAATGATGGTTTTTATGAAAAAGATAAGAAGGATGAAAGTAGCTATACTGATGATGAAGAAGATGATGGAGAATATATCGATGAAATGTAAATATATAAATAAATTGTAGAGTAAATAAATAAAAAATCATAATCATATTGAATTCATTATTAATCGTAGAGTAATATAACTATTATTTATGCACGATTACCAAGTGCATGATGGCTTAGGCATCATACGTCTACATACTCCAAATCTAATCTTTATGAAATAGAATGGTATGATTTATCTGTTTGTCAATAAATATTTAGAGTTCATTGATCCATCAAATGACCTCTTCTGAAAGAAAAAATAAAAAATGTTGATTTTTGACAGAGTTAGAATTCCGCCAAAAAATCAACTTACCTTGTTTTTCCAATTTTTTCGACTTCGATGGCTTCCGCCGCTTTCTCACTTTCTAGTATGCAGGATCTTATTGTAACGTGAAGAAATAGCAGAAGACGATCTTTGCCACTAGTGTACGTTTTGTTTGTTAGTGAGGAATTGATAAATCAACTTTACCACTAAAGTTAATGAACAAAAAAAATAAGTTCACCTCATAGCGTTGGCTATTTTCTCAATTATCGTTTGTGTTGTCTGCATTTTATCTAGCAAAAGATGATCTTTGCCTCTAGTGTATGTTGTATTTATGTTAAAGTGAAGAATTGATAAATCAACTTCACCACTAAAGTTAATAAATAAAAATGAAAAAGATTTTAAATTTACTTCATCTCTTGAAGACACGTTATTGCGTTGGCTATTTTCTCAATTATTGTTGTGTTGTGTTCATTTCATATTTTTACAACGCTTTATTACTATGCAAACATATACTGACCATGTACTATGTGAGTTATTTTATTTATATCTTTATTAATTATATCTCTAAAGGAAAGAAAATGTAACCGCTAAACATTACCAGAGACGTAGTCACAAAAAAATCATTAGTCATACCTAATTTAATGAATTTCAACATATCAACATAATAAATTCATATTTCCTGTATCGGCACCAAGTAGTAGAAATTTATTCAGAGGTAGATAATCCATGGACGTAAGCAAACCTTAGAAAGTATCTGTACGAAGCTTATTGTTTGAAAATATTGCATTTTGCACTATCGAGGCATGGACTCCAATGCGGTTTGCAGTTGTTCCAGAAATCAACTCATTCTTATTCAAAAAAAGGATATTTTTTAAAATCTTGTCTGGTTGAATTAGGGTGCAATAGAATCAGTTATGACGGTATTAGCAATTGAAAGGAAGAATTACAATCTCTGGTGTAAAGTTAATCTATCAAAAATCTATGAGAACTACGACAGTTTCATAGAAGGGCACTTCACGAAACTGTTACTGAATCGAAAAGTTTCACTGTTCTGGTGGTGTGTTTTCATTGGTTGATGCAGCAATGTTTCTGTTCTAACACACCATACAAGTTGGCATCATCAGAATATGAGCTATTCTATATTGTGGCAGTATTGCTAATTTTCCTGATAACGTCAACTTGGTTGGTGAAACAAGCATCGAAAAGAATGTTGCCATTCTGGTGTGCCATTTGACTTCATTCTACGATAGAGATTCCAGTTCAACCTTCCAATAATATAAATATATTATTTTCACTTTATAGCAAAATACAAGACACAACAAAAACATATTTCTTTGTATACAATAACAGTGAAGTTAGGAATCGCACTTCAAAGGGTGAGACATAGTTTATCCATAGGTAGCACGAATTTAGACTTCTGAGCGTTTTTTTTTATGAGGGGGCGATAGCTGACTTCAAAAATATATTTCAACACAAACATATATGTATACGAATTAGCGACATAGACACGATCAAAAAACATAATGAAAAACAAAAAGTATATGGTCCTAATATAAATATTTCCAATTAAACTCAATAATTTCACTAATTGATAGAACTTGCACAGCAAAAAGATGCCGATTAGGTAATTCAAGATTGAAGAACGAATTGCTGTAGTGTTGGAGTGCTCTTATGCTATTTTTCTGGCAAACCAAGTAAGATTCTAACATATCACATTTTCTTGATGGGAAAAAGGCAGTAGTTGACAGTTCCAATAATGTATTACATTGACATAATATACTTGAGAGTATTTGACAAATAGTATTTCAACAAAGTTTCAAGGCAACTTGATTACTCATGATGATTGTTTTATCGAATCAAACACATTTTTTTCCAACCGCATTAATATGACACTCCACTATGTTTTGTTCTTTACAAAAACGGCTTCAATGTTATCATCATAGCAGACATATTTTATTTTGTAAATTAATACCAGATAGCTCAGTGGTGTCAATGTCATTGTACGACATATGATGATCACAAGTTTCATGAGTTCAACTCCCAGTGCAATTTTTTATTTCTGCTGTTAGTAACAGAATATTGTTATTCGTATAAGTACCAAAATTGGGTATGTGTGGACAATCATGAGGTTTTATTTGCCAAGACAACAAAAATGTTTGACTACTGAAATAAACAAATATTTCCACATAATTCGCTCATTTTCAACTTTAGGAAGAAAGGTGATATGAGCTTTATTGCTGAAAATGTTATTACAAATCGTAAAATACGATAAAATATAAGGTATTCTATTTAAAAAAAATAATTTTTTGAAATATTTTGAAAACGCAACTGTCAAGAAGGCCATTAAATATGCTACTAGTTTGCTCATTCAACCAAATTGGTAGTATCAATAATAACGGAGTTAGCAATGATGCCGACTCAGTTTGCAACACTCTGTATAAGACATTTGTCAACACACTGTCTGCAAAATTTGTTGAATTTCAGGAATGTAATTCGGGTATATTATATTACTCTGTGGCAAAAGGATAATTCCAATGCCAATCCTCCCACACATACATCTACATGAATCTAAAGGTTGTCAGTCATAAACCAAATGATTTTCGACAGGTTGAAATATAGAAAACGTTGTTTCGAAGAACGTTAACAGATATAGCCCTCTCAGTGGAATTACATCATTGACAGGAACGAACACCAGTTCTGTTTTGCTTAGACGGTGACATCAGAGCTACGCCCAGCGCAAACCAGAAGTTCTGAAGCAGGATCTTATCTTATCATTCAGAAATGTAATCAATGTTGAAGGTATATATTTTTCAATGAAGCTGCGTGGTATTCCAAAATATGAGAATATAAATTATTGTTCAGTCAATGTTAAAACAATGGGTTGGAAACAATTTTCGAAAACAACAAACCGAAATAAGAAGTTGTTAGCCCTTTTCATTATTAAGATTAGTTTCATAAAAAAAATGCATCTCATGGGCATAGGACGAAGCCATGTAATGTATAAGATTACGAAGAGAATGAATTTTCATCCGCTAGTAAGTGCGGTATTCGTAAAACACGCTACGAAATGAGTAATATCAAGGTGAAAGATCATTACCACCTGACGAGGAGAAATAGATACGAAGTTGCAAATTCTCGGTGTAATTTGAATTACGGAATTTCACTCCAAATATTATATTTGATAGTTTGAGGGGTTATCACAGTAACTTATTCATTTGCACTGAAAACAAGATAGATATTATCACCCCAAAAAAAGGAAAATTACCATTTCTTTCACTAAGCATCCACTGATGTATATGATAATTTTTAATAAAATAAGCCAATTTTAATTTTTTTTTGTTTTGTTACCATTGCAGTTGACGGTACTCAAGAGTACCGCCAATTTTTTTCAAAGAAAGATAATTCGTGAAATTTTCAAAAAAATTAAACCCTCATTTTCAATCACCTTAATAATATAACTACAAAATAAAAAATAATTTCGAATATTTCAATACTCCGGCAACTAAGGGTTAACGAAATCTGCGGTTTACTGCTATTGGTCTAGGAAGGCAAAAAGGGTGGTAGCTTTAATCTGATTGTTCGAGGAATGACCTTTGAGGTCATTGTTAGCATTTAGTTGTTCGCTTTCAGTTTCAGAGTTTTACCCAAAATTGAACATGTTCAGTAACCCATGAACACTCAGCTCTCAACACTCGTCCTCACAGTCAATGACTTGGAAAAAAAGTGAAAACGGCGTGTAACACAAAGCGTCTTGATGCCGCCGGAGTGAAACACTTAACGGTTTCCGGGTGCGCGAAGTAACAATAGAACTGGCGCCATAATGAAAGAATAAGTGGGTGGAGGAAGGCCAGCGGGTTACCTTGAGGTCAGTAAAAACATGCAGTGTGTCATCATAAAGCAACCCCCAAGGAGTGAAAAATTAGTCGAACAAACCCACCCTCAGTTTCACCCAGTTAAACTACACCTCGAAATTCCTGAGGCTGGTAACCAACACAAATATGTAGGTGTAATGAGCGAACACAAAGTACATCTCTATGGAGAATACGATACTTAAGGTGTAGAAGGTCAGCCATGTCATTGTGGAAATGATTTGAGTATTGCAATATTAATTCCAAATAGTATGTTTTAAGGTGGTTGACAATGTTTTGTGGTGTATTTCATCAGTTTGGAATTCCGTTGTCTTATCTAATATAAATTTATTTGAAAACCCTGAAAAAAATAATTACAAAATCAATAAGATTAACCGAAAATAACAATTTTATTAAACAAAAACTGAATTTACAAAGAATTAACATACAAGCTACAACCAAACAAATAAAATTAAAATATTAACAAAAGCTGTAAAAATAAAGATCAAAATTATTATTCCCTAATTCATAAAGAGAATGTCAATACTTCGAATGTCAATACTTCACTATCCTTGACCTTGCTTCTGGTTTCCACCAGATTGAAATCAATGACAAGGATATTCCAAAAACGGCTTTCACGGTAGAGAACGGCAATCATGAATTTATCAGAATGGGCTTTGGCCTCAAAAATGTACATTTCAAAAAATGATGGAGAGAATACAGAATGAGGGATGTCTTGTTTACATGGACGACATCATAATCTAATCCCTGAGTGGTAGATGGAAAGCGCAAAACAAGTTCTTCAGTTACTTAGGTGCATCGATTCTCACACTCAGGGTAATAAAACTGTATATATAAACTGTAAAAACCGTAACCATTTATTATCACATATCGAGACTAAAAGAAGCATTTAGACTCCGTCAAGTTCATTTCAAAATCTTACCGACAACGCCAATTCATTATATCTCACTTTGGAAATACAAGTTTCTAAAAATTATTTATTTTGAAAAAGGAAAACAGTACTGTGTTCCTTTGAGTTGCACGATCAAACATCATCCATTCTTCAATCATAACATCTGAACACTTGGCGAGTGCATTGTTAGAAATATATTCCTATATTCTTACCCAAGTTCCACTATAGCATGAAGCAAATGGCGAATGGTGATTTTGAATTAGTATTTCATAATCAATTAACTTTTACCGATTTTTTTAGTAAGTATTGAGATTTCTCTACAAATTTGCTTCTCCACCTTAGGGGATACCTTAGGGGATAGGGATTTATTTGGATGCTGAATAGTTGAGTACTTCACTACTATGCTGTTTGAGAAGATGGCTTTAAGTAAGTAGTTAAAGTATGAGCGTAGAATCAGTGACGGAAGATAAGATATGGTCAAAAATGAATGTCATATCCTTGCCTTGAATGGTATGCGGCTTAAAAGAGTTTCGAATGTGTATTTCATTCAATGGATGTGCTGAATACAGAACATTATACTGATATTGATGCTTTATTCTCAAAAAACATTATTTGTTTATGATAGTTTATATTAACTACATGTGAAATTACGAAAACTATCTGGATTGTAATGCTCTCAAGTGTCTCCCAAGATATTTTTTGCAGATACCTCTTACAACTATAGTTATCAATTCAATAAATATACATATGTTCTACTTCGAAATGAATTTACCTCTTCTCCATTGAAATTTCAAATTGAAGAGTTCCAAAATATCAGCGAAGATGCTTCGAAATACTACCTTCATTTTGTAGTCGAAGTATACTACCACTGAAGATGTCGTCAGGGCTAAATTGCCTTGAATTTGTCTTCAATCAGCATATATAGTTTTATATTTATTATTTTACCACTTGGGAGGGATGTCGATTAGATGAAATTCCACTTGTATTTGTCATGTTTGAATCAGATGAAAACCCAATATTTTAACAAACAAAATAAAATTTTCATCCACTCGAACTTTATTTCTTACCAGATCTAACTTCTTCACTTGAGTTTTGAAATTTGGATCTCTCATTGCGTTTTCAATCGTATCAGAATTCAAACTCACATCACCGCAGAAAACAGATATTCTTGGTCTATTTATGTGAAACAGATTCACTTTCTGTAATTCTCTTACACCCCAAAACAAAATTTCCATTTTATGAGGTGTCAAATCTGGTTTTATGCCAATTGGAATTTCGATTTTGTGTTTATGTGGAATTTCTAATGGTTGGAGATAGTCTTTTCCTGTCAACTGGAATATGAAGAATAATTTTGGGATATAATGCGCAAAATGACTTCTTTTACTTCTACGAGTTCAAAGGCAGCAAGTATTTCGGCTGCAACTTCTTTATTGAGATAGAGTTTTGTCCATTTCAGTTTTGGAGGGAGATATGTATTCCTATTTATTACAATATTCGGTTGAATCACTGTTCTTCCAAGTAGTTCGTTCTTGTACTGAAAAATATCTTGAATAAGATTTGACAGCTTATGTTATGCTATAGACAATTAATATTTACAAATTCATCCCGATCGAAACCCTCAATTAAAATTGTCGGAACGTTTGTCGTTAGATGGGACTTGGATCCATATAACGTAACATTGTCGAATATCAGAGTTTCGTCCCAGACTGGATTCAAACAAGCATAAATGACCTGAAACAATACAAAATATATGTTCCTAATATGTTTTTTCCGTTAACTAGCTATCGCATCCCTACGAACGACAACCATCAGAAGTCGAAACTTGTGTGAGCTGAGGACTAACGAGGTCTTACCTTTCAACGTGTGATTACTAACACTGTTTGGACGATAGCAAGTATAAATCGAGCGTTCAGCCTGGGGCTTCAACCATCGAGTCACACGTCGGCCGATTGACCGAGTGAACAAAGCACCCATGTCAAACCGCCCGGCTACCGAACCGGCTGCAACATGGATGAAATTGAATTGCAAAATACGGTTGGATTGGCTTATTGCTTCATTTTTGAATCAACCAATTGAATACCTATCCAATTTAATTATGTTGTCTTGAGAATAAATCATGTTCTATGGAACAATTTCAAATTGGATAATGGGCGTTCCAACTAGCACCGGTGAGGTTAGAACGAGTCAACTATCTCTATAGTATTGTTAGCGGATTCCACCAAAAGAGGCAATTCCTTTCACGATGAGTCTTGACTCTCAATTCAGTGGACATTGTTAACGAATTTTTCCAGAAGAAAAGTAAATATTCAGAATCAAAGATTTTGCATAGAATTAGCCAGCGAATTATATACTTTTGGAAATGAAGTATGTATCTCTTCTTTTTTTCTCTTAATCACAAAACACAAGAACATGTAATTGAATTTGACTACATTGAAAACGTTCCTTAGTCCCTCCTTGAATTTTTTGTTGTTCAAAAAAATCTGTGGGATAATCCATTCCTGCACCAGTACTGATCCTACGAGGTCAAGCACTGGAAATATTGCATAACATTCCGGAAAGCAACCAAAATAATTCCGAACAACACTACTTGTAGTACGTATATCAAATCAATACAAAGCAGTCAATATCATGCAGAACTTGCAGAGATATAAGGCATATATCAAGAGACCAATTCGATATCGACGAAGATACCGACACTGCTTAAAAGTTGTTACATTCAAATAAGAGTACTATTTAGTATTTATTTATCAAGAAGTCATGTGTCGATGTGACAATATATATATTTTTTGAAAAAACAGAATTTCTTTGACTGGTATGATTTTTACCAAGTGTTTTTGTGATGAAGTAG